>CAUYLG010069006.1:0-167268 GCA_963573385.1 Cacajao melanocephalus | reverse complement strand
CTCCCCTCCCCTCCTCTCCCCTCCACTCCAAAAAGCAAAAAGCAAATGTTTATTGAGAACTTACCATGAACACCAGCTCGGTATTTACTCTCCTTTACGAAAATTGGCAACATCTTAAACAAATGAAAGAAGATTTTCTCTATTTGAAAGGATTTGGGGGAGACTCAGGTTCGACCTGATTTCCTCTTGACTCTGCGGCTTCTTGTTTAGCTCTGAGAACTCTCTTGCATTTCTCAGAGTACACTGTAAACATTGTTGATCATCCCGACCCAATATGTTGATTATGAGGTAATGGCAAACGTTTCCCGTGTGAGATGTTTTGTTATGAGTTGTAAATCAAAGAATTGAATGCCTAAAATAGTTCATGTAATCCCAAATGCAGAGCCACTTACTGGCTTTTAGGTAATGAATGTTAAAATTCAATAAATACTCAAATAAATACATTTATTGAGAGATCCTTGCTTAGCAATGGTTTCAAAAACTGGCATTTTGATATTGACACATGAGATATCTAATGTTTAAAGAAACAAAACTCTCTCACATATGCTAAACAACTCCCCCAGTCTTGGTCAATCAACCAAATATTTCTCCATCCTCATCTAATGAAATAGTCCCAGGCTGTAATACAGTGAAGGATATTTTATCATGGGAGGAAGAACAATCATCTGAGAAAAAAGTTGTGTTACCTTTATGAAAACTGAATTTTGAGAATTTGGATTACAGGATTCTTATAAGAAAATGCTATTTATATAATCCACATATTGAATTTCTAACTAGGTATTTGCTACGTTAATGCATAAATAATAATATATACCCTTTCTGAAGAGTTTTATTAGGTTCCCCTTAACCCATTTTGTTTCTAACTCACTGCAAGCTCAGGAATAATGCAGCATATATCAGTTCCATTTGCAGAGTGTATGAGTTTTATATGTAAATGAATTGAGTAGACTGCCTTAGAGGATGCAAGGCCTTGCTATTTAGTTTTAATCTTGATGCTGGGAAATAAATTTGGAATTGTTGATGGGTACTGTTCTTGGGTTCAGTTATTAGCAGACATTAACTGAAGTACAGAAGCATCATTTGGGTATAGCAACCTGTTAGCCATGGGGATTATCAGATTAAAAATGGATGTGCACTAATTACTGAATCAACAGTATGTGTCCATAGTGCTTTATGGATCATGCATAATAAGTAGAAATATGATCTTGGATGAAAAATTTCTGGCTTTGTGCAACACGAAACATTGAGAACAGTTTTGACTTTTGTTCTTAATCCTGTTCATCCTCTTTTCTAACAAAAATAATGTTAGATCGTTGTTTTTCTGATCTTATTAAGAGGCAAGTTACTGTAACTGAATGAAACCGAGTCAGTTCTTAAAATAGAGATGTTCATGGAACAGAGAAGGACGATTCATCAGCCCTAATGGAAGTATTCATTGAGACTATCCAGATTCCTTTCCTCCAAATTTGTGTTCATAAAGCAACCTCTGCTGTATGATTTGTTTTCTGGGGGGATTTATGTACTATGATTGAGTTTACTGATAGTCTCCATTCATGAACCAGGTAGGTCTTTCTGCACACACTGAATTTACAGTGTGTGCAGAAAGTTGATGAAGTTATCTTTTGTAAGTTTACTTAGCCCTACTTTTCCTTTTTAGCTTGCCCGATACTGGGTGCCCTTAAAATTTGAGTTTGAGGCCTTGCAATCCTGAGGCCAGAGCCTAGAACTGTGCCCTTCTATGCGGAGTAAAATACCGTGGGCAGTAGTAGCCCAATGTTCTATTTTTATGACACTTTCCAAGTTGTGTCAGTGCCATTTGTCTTACCTATGATTTACTGATAAAAGAAGATTTTAAATATTTCGAAAGTAAATTGGGCTAGAGAGTTTTCTAATTCTTTCGTGGTTGCAGAGCTGTGAATCCTACGGTGGCCTGTCCATTGCTGGCCCTGCCTCCTGGAATTTAGGCTTGCATGTAGTTTTTTTCACATCATGTGGCTGTGGCTGAGTCACTTGACTTGTTTTGGCCAATGGATCATTAGCAAGTGTGATTCATGCAGCAGCTTTATTAACACGTGAACAATGGGGCTATCTTTTGGAAGTCAGTTGCCCATATGGTATGAAGCTAGTGATAGACTTCAATAGTGACTGGACACATGGAGGAGGGCCCTAAAGCATGAGAGGCCGTCCCGGAAATTCCAGACCTAGCCCCAGCTGAACATAGATATACGGGAGACCGCAGCTCCATCCTGTGAAGTAGAAGATAAATGCAGAAGAATGGCTCCTCTGAGTGCAATCAACTCATGGAATTGTGATAAATAATAGAACATTATTATTTTATGCTAGTATGTTTTAATGGGTGTTTGTTGCATAGCAGTCAGTAAATGAAATGATTTTTTTTTTTGCCATAGCTATGGATTCCTTTAGAAATGTATTCAATACAAAAATACTAGATACAAGATGTATTGAATATTAATAAGGGAATAATATCTAATTTCAGGGGCTAGCATAGTGAGTAGTACCTATCCAAGGTCCCTTGTGCCCATTTTAATTGTGCCTGTTCTATACAAGAGTGGTATTACACTGCCATCTGGTGGCAAAGATTAATGTTCTGGACATTTCCTGGAATCTGGTGCATTTATCCAGTAGCATTTGTGAAACTGTTAACATACAGAAATGCACACGTGAGCACAAAAGACCCGAGAGAACCCAAACAAGAAAAACCTTTTATGTAAACTTTCATGAAGTAAAAATGATGACATTTACTCAATTGTATGTACAGTACACTCATTCTTTGTTGTGGCCAGTTGCTTTTACTTCCTAATCACTCTGGAACATGCTGTGGACTCTAGAGAAATATTGCGCTAGGGAAAGCTGGTTGCGTTTCTTCTCTTCCTTTCTCCTCTTCTCCTCCTCTCTACTCAGAGGGAACATGATACTCAGAAGTGAACATTTTCTTCCTTCTTCTTTCTTCATCAAATGAGTATGACTTTGTGAGAAGTTACTCAGCACACACTGAGACTTGATCAACCTTTTTAATATGGACAGAGACTGCTGTGAGTGGGGTGGGAATTGGGTAGGCAGTGGAAAATGAGAGTTTTCGGGTGTTGATTTCATTTGATATCGCCATTGTTCTTTTACAGTCATCAGCAGGAACCTGTACCATCAGGAAGCAAGGCAAGGACAGTTGCAACTGAATGACTCAGCAAGCGTGACCACCTGGCAGGGCTTTTTGATGAACTCGACTCAGTCGTAACAAAGCTCATTGAGGTTTAGCCCTAGGACTCTGCCATTGGGACTACTCTTTGTTCTTCAAGGTAGATTAAAGGAAAAATTCACATACTGTTTGGGCTCAAAAACATACACTGTATAAGAACCACAAATTTCTTCCTAGACATAACATCATGTCAAAGAAAAATAAATATATTTTTGTTGTACATTTACCACTAAGATACATCAGCACAACACTTATTATCATAAGTAATGGGGTATGTGTGTCTATCTATCTATCTATCTATCTATCTATCATCTATAAAGATAGATATGCTCATGTTAAGTCTAGAAAAGAAAAAAACTTTCTTCCAAGTAAAATGATTTTATCTGAACTTATGATGTTGAAAGAAACACAGCACTCATTTTCTCTTTTCAAGTTGAAGTAAATTTCTCTTAACATAATATGTATTGCAATAATAGCATCTAGTTAAGATTTCATTATGACATTTCAGTTCAATATAATACACAATCCCTGCCATGTTTTTATAAAACATTACTCCGTATGAGATATTCACATTAACTACAATTGCTGAAATGACTGATGTTTAAATCTAATGACAGTTTCTATCATTATTAAACTTCATTACAAAGTAAAGTCTGTGGGTGGAATTGTGGCTTGATGCTTTTGTAATTTGCTCTCTACCTTTTCAATGTACTTTTCAGTTACATCAACTGAATCATTTCATCTTATAGATGCAAAGATGAAGGAAAAGAACAAAAACATGGCCATTAACGGAAGCAGTGCAAATGTGCATAGTTAATGGAAACCATTTTGACATTTTGTATTTGATTCCATGGTATACCTACTCAAACAATTTCAATGGCATATTAGAACAAAATGCTACATTGTACTCTTCACTAAGAATGCGAGTAATAGACTTCAAAAATTACCTTTTCACTGAAAGTATTATCTGCTGGAAATGAAGAAATGTTTTACATTATGAGAGGCTAATAGCAGCGAGAAGGAGCGAGGGGCTGGCAGGATAGCTCCAGCAGGGGAGGAACTTGACTCTTTACTCTCCAAAATGTATTCTTCCATTTTGCAAAGCACAATAACAATATTCCCCTTCAATATTTTGGGTTCTAATATTACGGATTCTAGTTTTCTACGTCTTCTGACGCATTGTTACTAATCTGAGCACAGGCTTATATCCTAGTTATGATGGAATCAAGATCTCCATTTACACGGGAACAAAATGTAAGGCAAAATGGCTGCTTTTGAATATGTTAATTTTGATTCTGGGAGAAAAATTTCCTTTCTAAAAATACATGAAGATTTAAAAAAAAATCTGGACATAGGAAAAATAACTACTTGGTCCCCATAGCTCATGCTAATAGGCAGCTCATTTACTGGGGGAGTAAATGTAGGTCCCATGGATTCTGCTAAAGATGTGGTTGATTAGGGGCATTCTGATGTAGGACAGGAAAGAGGATGCCTATGCATTGGAGGAAGTAGTCCAGGTCGCAGGAGGTGTAGGCACCTTCTATACCATTCATTAAAGTACTTTCACATAGAAATTTCTTAGTTGGTTGTCATAACAACTCTGTGAAGCAAGCAATATTTCCTTCATTTTTCTCACATGAAAACTGAGGCTCAGAGACATTATGTAATTTGCACAAGTTCACACGTCCAATAAGACGCATAACCAGGAAATGAACCCCTCTCTTGACTCTGTTAGGGGAAAATGTGGAGGTGGGGAGAAAAAAGGGAAAACAAATCAGTTTTACAAGACAGAATGTAAGAAAACTTTTGCTTGGCACTGAGTAGGTTTAACTGTGTAGGTTGACACTGAGTCAAAGGCAGAAACAAGGATGATGGAAGAGCAGACAATGAATGATACAACCTGAAGTTGACTTTGTTTGCAGCAGTCTAAATGGCATAAATTAACCAGATGGCAAATGACTTGGTATTTGATAGCATGTTCTAGCGGAAAGAAATATCAAGATCTGATCTCCCTGGCATCTGCTCTGCAGCTGACTGCACTGATGTGATCAAGTCACTGCCCACTGTGGGCAGAAGCTCAGTGCTCACCTCAGAGAGCCTCTGCCCTGATGCCTTGGTAGTCTGATGGAGAAGAGGCAAGCAGAATCTGGGTTGGAGCTACCAGGAAACCCAAAGTCTTACTTCTGTAAAAGAGGAAAGGATGATATGCTTTGGGGAGAAAAGACAAAGGAGGGAAACCCCATGGCAACATCTTTTTTACTACTTTCTATATTTTTTCTTGCAGTTCAACTGCAGCCCAAGTTTCTGGTCCTTGGTCCATTGCGAGCGCCAAGTGGACACCAGCAGTTCAGTGCGTCTCACAGTTGTGTAACTCGAGATGGGGCCTACTGTGAACATGCACGCTTTTCATTGGTTATCTTGTAGTTACAGATCGTTTGGAAGAGGGGAAAATAAGAGCTCTGAATACTACAAAATCAATTTTTGTGTTATCTGAGAGAAGCAAAATGATAAATGTCTAAAAAAGCCCAACGTGCCCAAAGAAAAACCCCACATTTTTATATGAAAATAAAAATGAGTCAATTCACTGGTTGTACACCTCTTAAACACAAAGCAAAGAACTAATAGTGTTAGTTTGTTTGAAAGTCCAAATCTTATTATCCTGGCCGATTCTTAGGAGGATTGAAACATTGGCATGTGTGTGTGTGTTGTGGGGAAGAGGTGTATAATGTGGAACGTTTTCTTTTGCACTGGCTTCTTTCTTAGCATGGCAAAGTTACTCTTTCAGAGCAGTCATCTGGCCCCATCACATTGGTGACCAGCACAGGATAGTAAGAATTTATTGTACTCAGTATACACCAATGAGTGAGATTTCTTTCTTATCTTCGTTTTAGATTAAATATATCAACAACTGGTATGCTTCTGTGAGCTTTGCTGTGTTATTTCCTGAGCTGTAACTCATCTTTGCAGATTCCACTTTTAAATGGAACATTCCTTCAATCCTGAAGTAAAGCCGCATCTGCAGAGAGGGTAGCCTCTAATTTCTCTATGAAGAAGCAATCGTCATAACCTCTGATTGAGAAATTCTAAAGGACAATTTCCAAATAAGGACATCTGCAGTCAGCTGAAGCGCCAGTGCTCCAGGGCAAGTTGGAGACCTGTCATTAGCCTATTGGACAAGTAGCTTATCACAAAAAGCATTGTGGAGTCTGGCACTCAGCTGGAACAGTACGGTGGTCCCTTCCTAGGAGGATCAGCAAGTTACAAAGGACTGGGAGAGTTGTGACTTCATATGACCCATGTTAACCAGGATATGTTAGGTGGGAGGTAGAAAGCTCATGCTCGTAGTGGCCTTCAGAAGCTCAATCCTGAGAACACCGCATAGAAGGTGAGGAGGCACAGACCATCCCCAGACCCATGTGTTTAGTGAAGACTAAAGTAAGGGGCTTCCAGGATACTCAGGGGGTTAGCTCATGTTGGCTTATGGTCAGAAAAGCATTAAACCTCAAGCACCCCTGTGGAGTTGGGGCAGGAAAAGGCTTGTGAAGTTCCTCAAGGACAACAGACTAAGGGCAGATAATGTGGTTGATCCTTTTATCAAACGGGAGCCGTGGAAATATAGATGGCTCATGGACTCCTGCACTTCCATCTTGAGAGTAGGGGATTGGTTGAGACGGTGTTTCTCTAGATTTTGTTTTTATTGGGCACCGTTCACAAGGACAACAACCAGGTTTGTAGAGCACTTTCTGCAGGAGCAACGTGGGTGTTGGCTCAGGTGTTCCAGGTAAAGGGCACAAGCTTTGCTCTCGATTATCTGGGGCCATGGTGCCAGGTGGACAGGTGGGGAGACTGAAACAAGTGTCCTGTGTAAGCATTTGCTTCTTTGTGGAAGCAGACAATAATAGTTTTCATTATAATTGTTATTCAGTAAATGTACAAACATACTTGATTGCTCACATAAAAACATTAGTGCAAAGAATGTGTGCCATGGTGTGCCTATTACTTACATTTGGACGTTTACCTATTAAGAAACTTCAGTGTTACCTAAAATGTGAAGCAGCATTTGTGAGTAACTTGAGCAAAATGTATGCTAGACAAAACGGTCTTTGAACTTCAGGGAAGATTTCTGTCTAAAACTGCTTAGTTTTCACCAACTAGTACTTTAAAACATATACTCTTATTTAAGCCAATAAAACATTTCTTAGGTTCTAGGCATTTCCATTGGCAACTACGTACAATGAAGAAAAAGCTGCAAAAATGATCACCTGATGTGTGACTAGTGAAGGTAGACAATGGTGCCAGGTGGTGCCTGGGTGCATAATTATGAAAATAGTGTGTCAAAGCACAGCAATCAATCACAAAGAAAAATCAACACATATTCAGCATCATCCTTATAGTGCTAAGCTGATTATCCACTTCAAGTAATTGAGGCAGTAAGATGAATGTGTTGAGCAGCCTTTATTTCTCTTTTGGAATGCAGAGCTAGGTATAAAGGTTAACTGGTGGCTTATATTGCTCATGATTCTGTACCTCAGCCACAGATTTCCGGGAAGACAGAGATATTTTCCAATGACGAACTAACGTCTGCATAGTTTCTATCATCTTTAAACTATGATGTCAATGTGAAGTGAGTTTATGATTTTTTCAATTGCATACACATATGCATAAATACATAAACACAGAAACATGGAGACACACACACATATACACAAGTACGTACCACTTACATTACTTAAAGGCTTCAGGTGTGTGGACTTCAGTTACATTAAACTTCAAACAGACCCTCTTAAAACAGACTCTCCTGTTTTACACCTATGCCTCTAAAAAGGAAGCGTGATCTATATGAACTAGGGAGCACTTCACCCACCCAGCTAAGAAATGGGCTTGCGTGACTCCACAATAAGGAACTCTTCTAGGTCTCCATGGGAATTAGAGAATGTTTGTTCCTCTCAGCCCTTGAAGATGCATGGCTGTCTTCCTTGTTGAAGCATGCTGCTTCTGAGTGTATCACACCTGTCATCATTGTGAAAGCTTGAAATCGCTCATGTTAGCTTAGGATCATTTCTGTTTCTCACCTGGGAAGTTAGCAGCCTTCGTGGAGAGATCATTATAATTTCACTGTTGCAGCTTCCACTGCATAAAACCTAAAGTCCTCAGTACCTTTAACATCCCTTAGAAATCTCACTCTTCAAGATTTTAATCTGAATCTTCTCTAATCCTCCATACCTATGAGAAGCATCCACACCTTAGTGCTCTACACCACTTTCAAGGGCCATTTTCGGTTGTCCCTCCTCAATAGACCATCGCTCTAAGAAATACCAATGTCTTGTTGCTTTGAACCCCTCATAGTAATTCTTCTTCAGTACATGTTGGGCACAGTTTGTAGGTTATAGTGTAGTCTCCAGAGTTAATGGACTTGGGTTGGACTCCTGGTTCTGCCGTTGTCTTCGGGCAAGTTGTATAATATGTCTAAGCTGTGTTTCCCACCTCTGCAGGTCAGAGCAGTCATATTCTTTCTCATCTAGGGAAGATGTGGGAATTGAAGAATCAAATGCTGATGAAGCACCAAGTCAGGGTACATAATCTGTGCTCCATAAAAACTAGCTTCTGTTTTCACTACATACACATCGCACTTCTGTATCATGTAGATTTCCTTATACATATGTGCCTTATACAGTGTGTGTCCTCAAGGAGGAGCCTGGATGTGCTCCTGTTATGAGGTCAGACATGACCAGGTTTATTTAGAGGGATTTGGGGCCAGCATTCCAAACATCTATTTTCATGAAGATTCTAGGAAACTCAAGGAAAGAAATGTGCTTTTGAGGGGTTAAAGTTCAGGGGGAAAACTTGGCCAAAAAGGCATATTGAAGTACAGCTTTTTGTATTTTTCTCAAATGTTCCTTTGGCCCAAATTCCCAAGGTTTTTACCCAAGACTTGAGATAAATGGGTTCCAACATATAGATTATAAAATATAGGCAATTGAAACTGAAGGCAAAGGTCTGCATGATTTTGTGCTTAGGCTGCAGACTGATGCTATTCCAACAATTTTACTGAAGTAACTACTGATGCACTGATGGCATGCGTAGAACAAAGAGGTTTCCCCATGGCATACAGTCATCCATAAGAAAAGGGGAAGGCTGCAGTCATCTCCAAGACCCAGGGACTTTTATACTGGGCCACAATTTCTATGCTATGGCAACAGCAGACCTTAGAGAATTGAATGGAATCCATGTGACCACCGTAGAGCACAAATGGGAAGCATATGACATAGTGTGCAGAAGAGCTAGATTTGCTAGCACACTTTTGATGCTACAGCAGAACCTGAGCATTTCCTTAATTAGTTGTATGAGTGTAAGTCAGGCGGGGATTGCTGTGCTCTGCAGAAGTATGTTCATCTGGTACAGGGCTGCTGCTGGATGGCCTGAGCTTATGAGGTTTGAGGCAAAGGGATCACACATTTTTGTCACAAGTAGGTTTTGAATCCCTTGAGGACAGAGATACATCCATCATTATTAGTCTGCTTGGCTTGCAATAAGACAATACCACAGACCAAATGGCCTAAGAAATAGAAATGGATTTTTTTTCCTGCCAAAGGAACATGTACTTCCTTCATGAAGAATTTCCTAAACAAATTTTGCCAGTTTTATTGCCTATAGAAATTCACTTTTAAAAAATTTTATTTAAATCATATATGTCCCGGGGTAGTCTGTGAGCTTTTTTTTAAATGCCCAATGTTTTATTTTATTTTATTTTTTATTATACTTAGAGTCCAGAAACAGAAATGTATTTTGTCACAGTTCTGGAGGCTGGGAGCCCAAGATCAAGATGTCAGCAGGTTAGATTTATCGTGACACCTTTCTCTTTGGCTTGCAGACAGCCGCCTCTGCCCCGCTTCCTCACGTGGCCTCTTCTCTGTGCATGCACTCCTGCTGTCTCCTCCTATTCTTAGAAGGACACCAATGCTACTGGATAAGGGCCCCACTCTAATGACATCGTTTAACCTTAATTAAAGATCTTTAAAGATTTTATCTCCAAATATAGTCACACTGGGGTAAGGGCTTCAGCATACAGATTTCAGGGAGACATAGTTTGGTCCATAACATCATTTTCACCTTATTAAGCACAGGCTCACTATAGGGACACAATTTTATTAAGAAATATGGATTGTTATAACAGACCATGAGGGAAAATAGGTCAGGGACTGAATCTTGGAAGTATGAAGATTAAATTTGTTCAAAATAATAAAGTGCCTGGCATATCAGGACTCCATCGGTTTTCACCTGAAAAGCCACCCCAACTTAGTCATGCCTAAAGAAACTTTAACAGGGTGTTTATTAAGTCCCTAGAAGATGAAATCCTGAAAACCTTTTATTCTTTCAGTGAACTGATTGAGAAAAGCATTAGAAAGGAACAAAAGTAAGGTTCTGTGACTGATGGCTGAGAGTAGGAGGAAGCGTAGCCCCCAGAAGATCCAGGAGGGTTCCATTGTTCACATGGCTCTAATGCTCAGTATATCACATCAGTCACTAGAAAACTAAAACAAAAAGTGGTATGACATGTAAGTAGGTGCCCACTGCTACCACTTGTTATAGCTTAGAAATGTTAATGCTACTTGGTGAATATATTCTGAGGCAATAATTCAAAGATGTTCACTACAGCATTATTTATAAAGTAGAAAAGCTAACAGAGACTATGTCTTTAATATTTTACATTTGGTTCAGTAAAATTATGATATAATCATATTATAGACAATTATATAGTTCTAGAAAGTGATAATTACAAAATATTTGTGCTAATGTATAAAGTGCTTATTTCTTCATATGTAAAGGCTATCCAGAAGTCAACACACGCACACACACAGTTGTATACTATAGCAATTACATAAAAGGTACATTGAAGAGGCTAGAAGAATGTATGTCAAAACGTAAGAATGATTATCTTTAGCTGGTGGCACTATCAGTGTTTTTAATTTTTTTGGTGTTTTCAATATTGTAATAAACTTGAAGTATAAGTATCATAAAAATGAAATAAAATATATGTATATTTCAAATAATGTTCACTGCTAAATTACCATATCAAATAGTTGTATCTATTCTGTTTCTGCCAACCATGTGTGGGAGCCCCTCCCTGCCCACTCAGTCACATGGTTCCTATTCTACTCCCTTCTGCATTCCTTCTTCTGTAGCAAATTGGATGGCACCTGCCATCTTGTTGAATGAATGAATGAATGAATACTCTAAGAGATTTTCTGCAGTTGATGTCTTTCTTTTCATTCTCACTGCCCCTTCTTCTCCTGTGCCTGGCCCACAATTTTGCAACGGCTCCTGACTAATCTCCCCACAACTCATTTCCTTTCTTCCTACTGCCCTGGCAACTTGCTTTGTTTCCTGAGTAAGTAATGGAAACTTATTGAATCTCAGTTCTTCTTCTTCTTTTTTTTTTTGAATAAAATATTGTAAAGTGCTTGAAAAACATTAGGCAGCAGAGGGGAGAGTACAGAGGTTTGACTCTGTGAAACAATATTCCCCTCCCCCAGTGCCATGCAGATATGCCTTCTGTAAAAGCTGTGGAAGATTGAAAATAAAAGCAGAAGAAAATGAATCATTTCCATGCCTATGGGACAGGAAAGAAGTTAAAGATAAGTAAAAGATAGTCTCTGCAGAAAGGAAATAAAATCAAGATTAAAAACTGTGCTTTTCTCTCATTCTCCACAGAATACACTCTTGGTTCCTTTATGCTGCAATAATGTGGCACAGATGCTCTGGAATACTATGAGATAGGAGACAAGAATATGAACAATGAGCTGCATTTTTTTCTTGGTTCTTCTAAAATTGGTCTTCAGAAAGTGAAAAGGAAGGTTTGATTGCTACATCAAAGTATCTCTCCAGAATTCAAACTAAGACTTAACTTCCCTCTAACAAAACTAACTTAAAAAATAAAAAACCCACATACATGAACACATAGCTTACAGAAAACCCTTTTACTCCTCTTTTAAAATATTATAATCCGGTTCACTGTAACTGGATGTGAACTAGGTTAAGCATTCATTCTAAACAGGTAACAAATATTAGAGACTTAAATTTCCCGGAATTTTAACCTCTGCTCCTGCCCCATGTTGGATAGATTCTGAGAGTAGCAATGATTACAGAGTTTGCTTTGGAAACACTGGTGTGGTTGCTATGGCAACAAAACTTTAGGGCATTGTTGTCTACATGGAATCACAAAATGACAGATGGCCCATTATGGAACTGTACATATTTGAAGATGAAAGGAAAATACATCACTCTAAAGTCCATTCGTTGTGCTATTGCAGAAGAGTTGGGATACGATAACTGAGTGGGGTGAGAATAAGAAACCAGAAAGGAAAGGTTAAAATAAAAATTTATTCACCTTGAAAGCTTGTCAACCTACTTGAAGACTGCTTATAGATCACTGTCTCTTCCCATCCATAGGGAGAATTCTATCCTATTAGGTATTTATTGGGCACTGCTTACTGCAAATTAGAAACTTCCTTCATTATCACTACAGTTATGAGTTCAAAGTAAAACTGATTAAAAGCAAGAGGATAGAACGCTTACATAAGTACTAATGGGATGGTTTGGTTTCCTTTCTCATCCTTGGGGTGGTTTTGGCATGTGCTAGAAGGTGCAGATGATGAAGCAACCGGAAACGTTGACTGTGTTTCCCTGTAGTTCTTTCCAAGATAGACCAGTTTGGATTACAGGTCAAAATAAGATCAAACTCCAAACACATGTTGTGAAGTTCTAAGCTAGGTCCTTAAAGCTGTGGATTCAGACAGAAAGTTTAGCAGAAACTATTACAACAAGCTTAGCAGGCCTGGGGCTATGACTCATGCCTGTAATTCCAGAACTTTGGGAGGCTGAAGTGGGAAGATTGCTTGAGTCCAGGAGTTCGAGACGAGCCTGGGCAACATACTGAGACCTCAACTCTACAAAAAACAAAAAAAAAAAATTAGTTGAGCATGGTGGTATGCACCTGGAGTCCCAGCTCCTTGGGAGGCTGAGGTGGGAGGATTGTTTGAACCCAGGAGGTCGAGGCTGCAGTGAGCTGTGATTATTCCACTGTACTCCAGCCTAGGCAACAGAGCAAGACTGTGTCTCCAAACCAATCCAAACCAAACCAAAACAAAACAAAAGGCTTAGGAATTTTGGCTAAGCTGGTGAGCTTGGCATGGGTAAATGTGATATATCTTCTAAATGACTCTATCTGTTCTTAAAATCTTTATATCCGGATGATGAAAGTGATAGTCTTTTGTGACTCTGTGAACACTTATATCTACAGAACATCTGCTTCTGTTTATTTTATCTGTTTATCTACCTATCCTCTAACTACCTGTCTGTCCATCCCCATCCTTTCTATTCATTTATGAATAACTGAAAACACCTGATAACAAAAGGATCTGAAGTCAGGCCATAGGCTACGTGAACGGAATCAGGTAAATTTCACTTGTCTTCAAGTATACCAAGGACAGTGATGCAGAAGAGAATTCTCCATGGTCTCAAGATAAAATGTTTCAAGTCAAAGTTTTGAAAACTTTCTAAAAGCCAAACTTTCTCAAAATAGCATGCTGACTCTGAAGGCAGTGAATTATCTCTTGTTAGAAGTGGTCATGCATCAGCATTTGGCCTTGGGCAAGTATGCTGTCAGAAGGATTTAATCATCAGATTGGAACCTTGGCTAGATGGCCACAAGCCCTCTTCCAAGCTTGGGATCTACTATTCTATCTGGGCATATGGTGTTCATCAGACTCCTGAACCATGACACTCCTGCATTCTTCAGACCCACAAATCTGGGCCTAAAGAACCTATGGCAGAGTCCACAAATCATTCACAAAATTGGATAGTGCAATTGAGAATGAGTGAATGTTAAGGACAAGACTGCTATGACTGCATTTATTCTTTTTGATGGGTACTAGGTATATTTTTAACCTTGGCCTCTAAGAATGTAAAGTCAATACATTAACCCTGATGACGCTACCTCTTTTCCAAAGATTCCCATTTAATTAATGGAAACATAAGCCTTGTCAAAATGAGGAAATGAGGCCATTTGTCCTTTGCAAAGGGCTTTGCAGTAAATCAAAACACCGTGTTCAAGAATGCTTTCTCATATTTTAGGAGCATAACATTTATTGAGAAATACTCTTGCTGTTTAGAATTTTTGTTGAATGCCATCAACTGTTATTTTAGAAATCTCTAATCTTGGGAGATATCTGTATGTGGTACTGCTAACACACACACATACACACACACACACACACTCAAATGTGTAAGTACTATTCATTTCTCCCATGTTGGCATGTTGTAAAATTCTGTTTTCTTTTCATTCCTAGATGTTGTAAATAAACTGGATCTGTACAGTAGGTTTTTGTCAGACTCGCAGAAAGACAATTTTATTTTATAGCACATCCAAGAGTGACAGCCAGAAACTGTTCTGCTCCACCTCAGCACAAACAAAATTAGCTTTTCACAATATTTTTGCAGATGTTAAAGGTCATTAATAGAATGAAACCAGATGACTAAAGCAATACATTCAGAATGATTGGGTTTTATTTTTCTCCCTAGCTTAAAGACACAGAGTCCCCTTTTCTCTCCTTCTTGGCTACATTTCAATTTTTTTCAGTTATTTAAGAGTTTCCAAAATCATAAAAGTGGTAGGATATGTATTTCTTGGCTTATACCACCTTCCCTTGTTTGACAGAGTTGGAATTTTTATTAGGATGAAAATAATATTAACTGTTCAAAAACCCACACTGCTTAACAATTGCCCAAGCTTTCTGTTTTTACTGAGGTAAAGCTTTTGTTACGAATCACATGACATCCTTTTTCCAATTAAAAAGAAGAGTAGAGATAATTAATTGGAAGAAATACTACTGGATTCCTCTTTCAGAATAGAAAGGAAAAAGCTAAAATACAGTGTTTCTCATTGAATAAAGGATGTCATAAGCTCTGTTAGGACAGAATGCATATGCTGGCCATCCATATCTGTTCCTGATACATAGGTAAAGAAACTGCAGTTAATACCTGCAAACCGATAGTTTATATTTGCAGTATTTACAGATCAGTTTGCAATAGTATACTTTCTAGAATAATTCTGCCTTCATTATTCACTAGAGGATTTGGAAAATAATTTTCATCACATAGGTAACAAAACAAAATAAAACAAAACGTGATTATCTCCATTTCTTAGTGAAAATGCAAAAGCAACACAAATCTGATCTTGCTTGTGGATATGTGGTTCATGTTGAAGGGGTTATGTGTTGCCATCCCATCAGGATGGAGCAGCCTCACACTCACTAGCAAACCACAGAGTAAGGCTAACTCTTCTGCAGAAGTGGGCAAAGAGTGGAAGGTGTAAATATATAGTTCTCATGAGTAAGGGTTATTGCTATTACATGGGATGTCTCCTTTGAAGAAAAGAGAAAAGGTTGGAAGTATAAGGGTGAGGAAATGAGAAATGAAAATGTGGGAGTTTTTAGATATTATTTCTTTTTATCTTGGGGTTCCAGACACAGTAGGATTGGCTGTGAAAGCCTGAGAGAGTGATACAATTATTATCTAAAGCATTTATTGAGATGCTACTGCATGCCAGATACTGTTTGTGTTGCTGAGAATACAGTGAAGAATTTGGTTAGAGCACAATAAAGCAAATATCTCAATCACGCCAGTCGCATGAATTTCTTGGTTTCTCAGTGCACTTAAAAGTTGTATTTACAGTATACTATAGTCCATTAGATGTGCAAGAGCATCGTTATGTCTAAAACATCTGAGTCTTGTAATCTTTTTTCTGGTGGAGGGTCTTGCCTTGATGTTGGTGGCTGCTGGCTGATCAGAGTCTTGTTTGCCAGAGATTGGTGTGGCTGTGGGAATTTCTTGAAATAAAACAACAATGAAGTTTGCTGTATTGATTGACTCTTCCTTTCATGGAAGATTTCTCTGTAGCATGTGGTGCTGTTTGATAGCATTTTACCCATAGTAGAATTTCTTCCAAAATTGGAGTCAATTCTCTTGAACTCTGCTGCTGCTTTATCAACTGAATTTACATAATATTTTAAATACTTTATTGTCATTTCAACAATGTTTGCAGCATCTCCACTAGGAGTAGTTTTCCATCTCCAGAAATCATGTTTTGCTCATTCATAAGAAGCAGCAACTTATTCACATCTTCAGGTTCCATTTCTAATTCTAGCTATTTTGCTATTTCCACCACATATGCATTTACTTCCTCCTTTGAAATCTTGAACCCCTCAAAGTCATCCATGAGGGTTAGATTCAACTTCTTCCAAACTCCTATTAATGTGGATATTTTGATATTTTTCCATGAATCACACATGCTCTTAATGACATCTAAAATGGTGAACACTTTCAATAAGTTTCAATCTACTTTGCCCATATCTATCAAAAGAATCACTGTTTATGACAACCATAGCCTTATGAAATGTATTTCTTAACTAATAACGCTTGAAAGTAGAAATTCCTTCCTGATCCATGGACTGCAGAATGGATGTGTTAGAAGGCATGAAACAACATTAATCTCATTGAACATCTCTATCAGAGCTCTTGGGTCAAGAGGTGCATTGTCAATGAGCAATAATATTTTATTAAAAAAATTTTTTTTAAATTCTTAAATTTTTAGTTTTTGTGAGTACATAGTAAGTGTATGTGTTGAGGGGGTACCTGAGATGTTGGATATAGGCATGCAATGTGAAACAATTACATCATGGAGAATGGGGTATCAATCCCCTCAAGCATTTATCTTTTGTGTTACAAATAATCCAATTATACTTGTTTACTTTAAAATGTACAATTAAGTTATTATTGATGTTAGTATTCTGCTTTGCTCTCAAATAGTATGTCTTATTCATTATTTCGAACTATTTTTAAATCCATTAACCTTCCTCATCTGCACAGACCCCCCCACCACCCTTCCCAGCGTCTGGTGATTATCCTACTCTCTGTGTCCATGAGTTCAATTGTTTTGATTTTTAGATCCCTCAAATAAGTGAGAACATGTGACACTTGTCTGTGTCTGGCTTATTTCACTTAAGATAATGATCTCCATTTTCATCCATGTTATTGCAAGTAACTATGTCTCATTCTTTTCTTATGGCTAAATGTCACTCCATTGTGTATATGTATCACATTTTCTTTATCCATTCATCTGTTGATGGACACTTAGGTCACTTCCAAATCTTGGCTATTGTGAACAGTGCTTCAACAAACATAGGAATGCAGATAATCTCTTTGATATACTGATTTCCTTTCTTTTGGGTATACACCCAGCAGTAGGATTTCTGGATCATATGGTAGCTCTATTTTTAGTTTTTTGAGGAAACTTCAGACAGTTTTTCATAATTGTTGTACTAATTTACATTTCCACCAACAGTGTACAAGAGTTCCCTTTTCTCCACATCCGCTCCAGTCTGTGTGATTGCCCATCTCTTGAATGTAAACCATTTTAACTAGGGTGAGATAAGATGTCATTGTGGTTTTGATTTGCATTTTTCTGATAACCAATTATGTTCATTTGCCTGTTTCCTATTTGTATATCTTCCTTTGAGAAATGTCTATTCAATCTTTTGCCCATTTTCCAATCAGATTAGATTTTTTTCTCTGTTAATTAGCAGTAATACTTTAGAAGGAATTTTTTTGAGCAGTCTCAACAGTAGACTTAAAATGTTCAGTAAGTGATGCTACAAAAAGATATGCTGTTGTCCATTTTTGTTATTCCATTTTTAGAGTACATACAGAGTAGATTCAGCATAACTCTTAAGAGATGTAGTATTTTCAGAACAATATACAAGCATTGGCTTCAACTTAAAGTCACCAGCTGCATTAGCCCCTAACAAGAGAGTCATCCTTTGAAGCCAGGCATTGACTTCTGTCTAGCTATGAAAGTCCTAGATGGCATCTTCTTCCAATATAAGGCTGTTTCATCTACACTGAAAATCTGTTGTTTGGTGTTGCCAGCTTCATCAATGATCTTAGCTAGGTCTTCTGGATAACTGGCGGCAGCTTCTACATCAGCACTGCTTCACTTTGCACTTTTATGTTATGAAGATGGCTTTATCCCTTAAATCTCGTGAACTACTCTTTGCTAGCTTCCAACTTTTCTTCTGCAGCTTCTTCATCTTTCTCAGCCTTCATAGAATTGAAGAGAGTTAGGGCCTTGATCTGGATTAGGCTTTGGCTTAAGAGAATGTATCCAGTTTGATCTTCTATCCAGACAATTAAACCTTTCTTTTCTGAGCAATAACGCTGTTTTGCTTTCTTATCGTCTGTATATTCATTGGAGTAGCACTTTCAATTTCCTTCACGAACCTTTGCATGAACAATTTGGCTATTTGACACAAGATGTCTAGCTTTCAATCTTCCTGGCTTCCAACATGCTCTCCTCATGAAACAATGATTTCTAGCTTTTGATTTAAAGTGAAAGGTGTGAGACTCTTCCTTTCACTTGAACACTTAGAAGCTATTGTAGGGTTAATTGGCCTAATTTCAATACTGTTTTATCTCAGGAAATAGAGAGGCCCAAGAAGAGGGAAAGAGATGAAGGAACAGTCAGTTGGTGGAGCAGTCAGAACACACATCTATCAATTATATTCTCTGTTTAATATGAGTATGACTCATGTTGCCCCCCACAAATTACAACAATGTCAAGATATAACATCTGAGATCACTGATCACAGATCACTATAATGGATTTAATTGAAAAAGTTTAAAATATTACAAAAATTCCTAAAATGTGACAGACATAAAAAGTGAGCACATGCTGTGGGATAATTGGAGCCTATAGACTTCTTCAGTGCAGGGTTGCCACAAACAAATTTGTAACAGATGCAGTATGTGTGAAGTACAATAAAACAAGGTGAATTAAAATGAGGTATGTCTGTATCAGACAAATATTGCATTCAAGGGCCTTATATTTCAGTAAGCAAGATAGACAATAAACAGGAAAAACAAAAACATCAATATTCCAGGCAGAGGGAAAAGAGCAAGTGCAGTTTCCACCATAGGGTAGAGAACAAGCTTGCTAGTTTGAGGAGCAGAAAAAAGTTCTGCTTTTTGTGGCTGTTGAGGGACACAGTGATAGAAGGTGGGGTTACACCTGGTGGTGGGGGCCAGTTCACCTAGGATTGTGGGGACTACAGCAGTGAGTTTACATTTCTTAGATTCTAAAAGCAATGGAAAGTCTTTGGAGAATTTTCAGCACAGGCATGAGAAACTTGATTTAGGTTTCAAAAGCCCACTTAGCCTGCTGTGATGACCAGTTAGTAGACTAGAGCAGAAGCTCAGACAACAGATTCATGGTGCCACAGAAAGGTTGTGACAGTGAAGATAATGATAGGTGGACCAATTTGGGATATGTTTTCAGGTACAGAGTTAGGATTTGTTGATAAGCTGGATGTGAATAGAGAAGTAGAAAGAGGAACCAAAGATGACTGGATGGTTGCCAATACCTTTTCCTAACAGGAGGGAAACTCAGACATTTGAAGCATGGCATGGACATACCAATTAAGAAAGTAGATCTTTGAGTTTGGTATTCCAGCATAGAGACTTAATGTTGTGGGTCATCCATATGTAGATATCATTTAAAGCCACAGGCTAGATTTGAGTGTCTAGATTGGTGACCTTGCTCAGAGCAATTTTAGTGGATGAAAGGGTATTAAAGCTAAATTATGAGATGAAAATGATTGGCTCTAAATTTGAATAACTTGAGGAGCAAATGCTAATTTAGGAGGTCAATTTATTGAGTTTAAGTAGTTGTGAAGGGCACCAGAGAAATAAATGATAGCTGGAGGGAGATGTGGGATCAAATGATGTTTTTAAAGAGCTTGTTGTATAGTAAATAGAATAATGTCTTGATAGCAGAAAAACTGATAATGGAATAAAGGGGGGGATAAAGAGAAGGAGGGAGAGAAGGAGAGAGAAAATCTTTGAGAAAGCGACAGAGAGAATAGGACTGAGAAACACAAGTGGAGGGCTGGACTGTTTTGCAAAAGTGATGCTTCTGTAGTAGCAGAGGGGAACGTGAGAGTGAATAGGCAGTTTGGTAGGTATGAATGTGAGGACATCTGAGACCTGAATTAGGTTGCTTAGAGTCATGGTACTGGATTTACTTTCCCTTTGCTATCTCCCAAGACAAATAAAGGCTTTCCTGATATGTAAAATATTACTTATAACATGTGTACATGGTTGAACCAGTGTGAAGAGGCAGCATGCCACCTTTCCCACTGAACTAGCAGGTTGGTAGTTTAAGTAAACTCTGAAAGAAAAATGCATTTCTAGGACACAACTGGGCATGTAGTCTGTGCACCCCTCCCCATCTGGAGTCTGGCAGATCCTAACCATTGCAGATTCTGTTGTGAACATTTGAAAATAGGTTTTTGCTTCCCATTCTTTTTCTGATGTTGTTAAAAATGACATTAAATATGAAGCTAAATTTTCCTTTCACCACTATCTCTCTATCTTTTCTTTGGAATCCATAATTATGAGTTGACATGTATTCTTAATATATGCTTTAATATACTGATATACAAATATATATAAGTTAAAAGGTAAAATTGCTTATGTGTATGTTTCAAAAAATCTGCCTAAACTTTATTTTGTAAATATAAATACTTTCTGCAAACAGATCAATTTATCCAAAATAGTTTTTACCTTTATTATGGTGATATATATTTTCCTATGTTTTCTTTTAAATTATTCAAATGTTCTCATCTTTAACTTGTTCTTGAGTTTTTAAATGTGTTTGTTGTGAAACAAAATCTACTTTTGTACTTTTTCATAGAAAAGCCAACTGTCTCATTTATCAAAGAAATAATCCCCACTATTGAAATGCTATCATATTTCAAGTTCACATATAACACAGGAAACTTTTTTCATATTTATATTTCATTTCTTTAGCCAGTACTCTCTATTTTATTACTGTATCTCTGTAATGTATTTTAATTCCTGGTACCTTTCTTATTATACTTAAAAATTATGTTGGTTATTCTTCTTCCTTGATTCTTCTTCACACATTTTATATTCAGTATATCAAGTTCCATAAAATCTTATTGGGATTTTGAATGGAAATGAATTGACTTGATAGACTAATGTGGATAAATTCAACATCTTTAAAATAATGCCCATGTCTACCCATGTATTTACTCAAGTCTTTTATGTCTATAAATAAAATTATATAATTTTTAATATAGATTTGCTTATGTGTATATTACACTGCTATGCAAGTTAAGCCAGATATAATTTTAGGTAATTTGCATGCTTTATTTCATTTAATCTGCACATCAATCCTCTGCTAAAAGTGACAATCATTATTTTCATTTTTCAGAAGAGAAAATCAAAGTCCCGGAGAGATTAAGTAATTTGACCAATGTTACAAGACTACTAATTGGAGGGGCTGAATTGAAACTCAATTAATCTGACTTCACGGCTTCTAATAATTATGTAAAGGCAATATCTGGTATCATCAGCACTTTGTGGCTTGTACTGTTATTTTAAAGAAAATATTTTAATTGCATTTTATTTGAATACAGCTGGTATGTAAAAATGTTATTAATTTTTTGTGCATTGGTTTCTTCCAGCAATTTCTCTGGGCTTTCAAACTATTTTTAAAAGTTGCCTGCTGATTCTTTTGGGTGTCTGTGTAAGCAAGCATATTGTATGCAAATAGTAGCAGTTTTGACCTTTTCTTTTCAGGTTCTCTACCTCTGTATTTTTATCTTGTCTTAGTACAATGGCTAGTAGGTCTGGTAAAATGCAAAATATTAGTATTGCTGATGGGCAATCCTAATATTATTCTTAGTTTTATTCTTAACTTCAATGTTTCTGCTTTAAAAATTTACCATTAAAGATGATGTTAATAGATTCTCTTTCCTGGGCTATTGAAGTTCCACGCTAGCGTTTGATTGCTAGTAGGTTCTGTGTAATAATGACTGGATATTATTTTTTATTAAATGCCTTTTTCATATGTGTTAACATAAATTAACACACATAAATTATCTGATGTTAGTCTTGAATTCTTGTGATACATGCTACTTGGTCACAATATCTTATATTTTAATACACTGTTGGACAGGATTCACAAAAATTTTCCTTCGTTTGTTTCATTTTCATTATCTGGAATATTTTATATAAGTTAGAAATTTTTGTTTACTTAAAGATTCAGTACATTTAAAAATCATCAAGGGATAGGAACTTTCGTGAAGGGAGATTTTTGTTTAAGCCTTTTTAGCTCTTTGGGCTTTCTACTTTTTCTTGATTACATTTTTGAGTATTTTAATTTCGAAAAAATTTGTCAATTTTAGCTGTCTTATATTTATTGAAATGTTATCAATTGCATTCCATTTTGAATAAAAATACTAAATGTCTGTAGTTACATCTTTTCTTGTATTCCTAATATTATTACTTTCTTCATAATTAGTCTTGCCAAAAGTTTGCCCCTTCTATTTTTTGCAAATATCTAGCTTTCTGTTTTGCTGCTCATATATAGTGTTTTGAGTACGTATGTGTATATGTTTATTTTCTATTTAATAAACATTTGCTTTAATCTTTACTTCATTATTTTTATCTGGGTTGACTTCATTTTCTAACTTCCTTAATGGAATGCTTAGCTAAATTATTTTTAAATATTATTGTACTTCAATATAAGAACTTAAAAGTATAAATTTTACTGTAAATTAAATTATACCAAAATTAATATAAAATGTTTCAATTACATTCTTTTGTGTCTGTTGTATAGAAAGCAATTTTCTACACAAAGTTAAATTTTGGTATCATTAAGCACTGTTTGATTTTATATTAATTTGGTTTCACTGAACTCTGTGGTTGGGTATCTATGGACAAATCAAGGTTGTATAAAAATTTGTGTTTGTGTTTAACTTTGAATATCAAGTATACCAATGAAGTGCATTTGAATGTTTCCTTTAATACTCTGGCACAATAAACGTTAAATAGGTACTCCCCCAATTCTAACCCTGAAGTGCAAATTAGCACTTCCTTTTTCACGTACAATATGATGCTAAATAAAGTTTGTCTTGAGAATATGTTTCTGCGTTTTTACAAAAAGATTTAAAAAGTATTCCTTTGGAATGTGTCAAGTGTAAAGTTTTGATGTGATGTATCTAACGTCACATGCAGAATCACTGAAATATTAAATGCCAAATGGTTTGCAAATAAACATGTACATAATCATTTTTCTTCCCTAATTTTCAAGTTGGCAGTAACCAGCACTCTTGCCAAATGTCCCATCTATTTTCTTCTGGTCTCAGCATCTTGCATGTTACTGTACACTCGTTTGCATAGTGATGTCTCATGACAGAAAAGTTGTAATGTCACTTGGTTGCTTATGACATTGAATTCAGGCTCCTCTGTAGAGTTTTTAAGGTCCTTCCCAGTCTGGTCCCACATAGCCTGTCTTCACTTCCTAAATCTCCTCAACCTGCAGCCTCCATTCCTCTGAGTCTAAACTCCCACCTGAAGTCTCCCTACCCCATCTCTTCATGACATTCATCTTGCAGATCTCTTCCTCTCTAACCTCCAGACACCCTTCTGCTCATCTAAGTTTTATTCACCTAAGCACTGCTCAACTGACTCAGATTTGCTTGCTTCCTTGTAGATGTCTTCTACTTCATTCATCGCTCATTGATCTGCTGTTTCCCAGTGATGCTTTATTGTTTGATTCCTATCTCATAGATAAATAGGTTTGCAGAATACTAAGCTCAGCTTTTTAATGTTTATACACGAGGAAATTGAGTACCCAGGAATTTGGTATCATTAATCGAGATGGAGCATATGATATCAACATTGTGTTTTGAAGTAAAGACATTGAGCTTCTTTTGGCGTGTGGAACTTGGTTTACCTGTGGGACACCTAAATTGAAGTGTCCAGTAGGTTGTTGGCTGCACAGATCTGCTGCTCACAAGGGACGTGTAGACAAGAGATCCTGTTTTGGAGTCCACTACCGTAGAAGTGACAGCAGAAGTCAGGAGAATGGTTGAGAGAGCCCAGAGAATATTTGGAACGAGACAAGGGACAAGGACTGAACCTTGGGGATTTGCTACGATTCTTATGTAATGGAATACAGCAGAAATCGTGGTATTGCTAAAGTGAAACCAAAATCAGGTTTCTGGGGAAGCTGGGGGAGGGGAGGAAACAAAGGTGAATGAGAAGGCTGGTGGGCAGAGAGGTGGAGGCAGGTGAGGGTGCTGTCTTGCGGCAGGCAGCCCATAGAGTGCACTCTCACACAGACCCTGATATGTCACACGGAAAGGAGCCCATGCTCTGTATGCCACCCCGTGCCACTTGGCTTTGATGTCCGTGGGTATGCCCTTGTGTATGCATATTCAAGACGGTTCCTCTCTATTGCTATTCAGCTGTGATAACCATGCATGCATGGTTTTAATAAGACTTGGCCATAGTTTTTCAGTTGCAAAGGCATAGGTGGAATCCATGTAAATATCTTGTTCCATCTCCAAATGATAAACTGTGTAATGATATGAAATTCGCTTTAAACATTGCAGGTAAAAGGAGTATGTGATTTAAAATGTCATGCTTTGGAGGTACTGCATGAGCAAAATTCCTATAATCAATCATCCACAGCAAACTATTATTTAGAAATGATTTAAAAATAGATAAGCTGAAAATATCATATTTTAAGAACAAGAGAAAAGTGATGATGTATCAAAAATTACTTTTCTATGGCAACATATTGGGTTTGAGGTTGAATTTAGTGTTGTTTACTTTATAGAATCGTAAGAACTTCCAAATATCTCAGGAAGGCAATAAATATAGGTGAGGACACATCTTACTTAAATTTCTCTGAAACCACTTTAATTTCAGTCAAACTTAATGCATTATCAGTTTAAAGTCAACCAAAAATATTTTTTAACATGATAAAGGTTTGTATTATTGCTTTAGAATGTTTAAAGAATAAGTTTTAGTTGGCTCAAACTTTTTTTATTGCACTCCACACACATGGTACATAAAAATATACACATAATATTATAATGTAAATATACAAGCTATATGGAAGAATATATTAGGGGCCTGAAATTCTCATATAGTGTTGGGTGAATTTGAAATATATAAATATTGAGAGGCTTATAATCTTAGAAGTTAATATCTGGAAGGGACATTAAAGGTTATGCTCACTACAGACAGTGAGAAGCTGAGGCTCAGAGATTTGTCCAAGGGTGTAAAGATTTAGAAAGTGTGATAATAATAACATAATAACAATAATGATAACAACTACTTTTTCTATTGAGTGACTGCTATGTGCCAGATAATGTCCTAAATATGGTAATAGGTTATCCTAGTCAGACCTTACAGGTAAGATTATTTTTCCCAATTAACAGATAAAAAACCTGAGGCAAAGTGATATTAAAAAATGTCTATGTTCCAACTTAATAAAGCACATATAAATTTCATGACCTACTTTTATGACATTTGAAATCCAGAACCGATAATTATTATGATTAAAAATAATTACAGAAAATAAGAAAGTGTGTCCTCATTTTCAAACTGCACTAAGTTCTCTTCCAATACCCCCTTCACCAACCCTTTGAGGGTTACTGCTCTATCTAAAGTGAACCACTATTTGGCCAGGCATGGTGTCTCATGCCTGTAATCCAGCACTTTGGGAGGCCAAGGTGGCCAGATCATCTAAGGTCAGGAGTTCAAGACCAGCCTGACCAACATGGTGAAACCATGTCTCTACTAAAAATACAAAAGTTAGCCGGACATGGTGGTGCATGCCTGTAATCTCAGCTACTAAGGAGACTGAGGCAGGAGAATCGCTTGAACCTGGGAGGCAGAGGTCGCAGTGAGCCGAGATCGTGCCACTGCATTCCAGCTTGGGAGACAGAGGGAGACCCTGTCTCAAAAAACATAAATTAATTAAATTAAAAAATAAAGTGAACCATTATTTGTGTATCCCATTAAGAATGTCATCTTGAGAAGCTTGTTCTTCTGATCTAGGAAAATTTACTGATCTTACAGGCATCATGGTAAGCATTGCAAGATACAAAAATGAAAAGACATGATCCCATTCGCAGGAAGAATGCATTCTGACAGAGCACAGAAGTAGAAATCAAAGCTCTGGGTATAGGGAGGATGTAAGGGCAGGGAATCCTCATAAGCAAAGGTTCTGAGATTTGAGAGTCAGAGTGGGTTGGGGACTTGAGGTTTCCTATCAGCTAAGATGCAGAGAACAGCTAAGGGATAATGCGTTAGACAGAAAGAAATGCCTCTCCTTTGTACACACACACTGCACTCTCTCTTATTGTATAACATTTCATTTGGTCTTCACAACATCCTTATTTAAGGTAGGAATTCAACTTCGGGGCCCATTTTCTCATTTCTAGTCCTCTGTCTTCCACTGAAATAAAGGCAAAATCTCTCTCTTTTATTCTATGCTCCCCATGTCTCCTTCTAACATAATGACAAATTCATGATGTCAAGTACCAATTGGCTCAGCCTCAATCATACAGTACTCTTGCCCAATAAGCATGAATTGACTAAATTTATTTGATTTCAGAAGATCATTTGAAATGAAGGAAAATCCTTAATAATTTTTATTTTCTTAAAATGCAGCAGAAAGAAAGCAGATCATAGAAAGGTTAATGGCCTCTGAGTCACATAGGTCTAAATTTGAGTACTGGCTGTGCCTCTTGCGGGCAGTATTAATGTGGGCAAGTCTTTGAACTTCAGCTTTTCTATTTATTAATTGACATAGTAATGTTTCATAGGGTCATGGTGAGAATTAAATGAAATAACGTGTAAATATCCTTGGCAAATGGTGTCTAAATGTCTGTTGAATTAGTGGATGAAATGAGTTGAACCAAAACAATATCAGAGGCCATACAACAGGGAGAATTTGGTGGAGGGACTGTAGAAGGGTAAACCAGCACCAGGTATGATTATTCTTAGATGTTCCCAGGGAGAGGAGTCCCAGCTCCTGTGAATGCTGAATGTCTTGCAGTTGTAAAAGCCTCAGCTGTACCATCAAGCTTAATTTAGTCACAGATCAAATGCCATCATGCATTTGCCTCTCCCAGCTGCTTTTGCTGTGGGCTGGGAAAAGTTATAGCTGTTGTACACAAATTCCCTGCTGACAAACTGTGAAGCGTGGGGGCTGCTTTGTGAGTTACTTTATCTAAGCTTAAGCTAATGAGGATGTTTAGAACAGTCGTTAGCAATTTGTCAACACCTTGGCATCCTAGAACCATTTCCCAGGGCACTGAGTACACATTTAAATGTTAAGACACAAAACAAGCTTCTCGTTAAGAATAATGTTCTATGTTCTCTATGTGAGAATATTATCCTTCTAGTTCAGAAATGAAGAAGGATTTCTTTTTGGCTGGTGATTTAGTAGACATTCACAGGGTAGTTTTAGCAGAGGTTAAAATATTTCCTTCTGGAGATTTTCAGTAGTCTTCTAGACATCTCTGGTGGGAAAATCTTTTGAACGTCTACCAACCCAAGTCATTCAACAGACATGTTTTTCACACAGAAAAGATTTCTAAGATGACAAAATATGAAAGAAAACAGAGAGGAAGTGAAATAGTTTTAGGACATTCTGTTCATGTCACCATCTATTCTGGTCAATGGCATAACCACAAGACCATGAAATTCATAGATGTCTTAGTATTTTATAACTATTCATTTGTTTAAAAAGTATTTATTGAACCTTGTTTTCCCAGTTTTGACAACTGTACCATAACTACGTAAGCTGTTATCATTAGGGGAAGCTGCATTTAAGATATACTGGAACTCTCTGTACTATCTTTAACTTTTCTCTGAGTCTAAAATTACACTGAAAACTTGAAAAAGTTTAAGAAGACATTAAAAATATCTGCAGATGTGGTAAACTGAGATATCTAGGTTTAACCTTGTCTTCTACAGTTTTACATAATCTTATAAAGTACAAAATAGGAAAAAAAGTATTTATTGAACACCTATACTATGCTGTCTTAGGCACTTGGGATACATCATTAAACAAAACAGACAAAAATTCCTGCTCTGTGGCACTGATGTTAGTGTGGCAGAGAAGACTAACAATAAAGAGTAGCCCTAAAGAATAAATGAATGAATGATTGAGTGAATAAATGAAGTTAGAACATGGTAAGTGCTATGAAAAAACAAAAAAAACAGAAACAAACAAACCCAGAGTTAGGTAGAGTGATGAGGAGTGTGAGGCATGAAGGAGCAGGGTGTATGTGGCCATTTCACACAGGGTGTCCTTGGTGAGATGGTGACATTTCAGCCATGGCTTATAAGAGGTATGATATATGGGGATGTTGGGGAGAAGATGTGTTCCTGGAAGAAGAAAAATCAGCCTAAATTCCCTGAGGTGGACGCGTGCTATGGGGAGGAAGAGCAAGGTGGTTGGAGCAGAGGGAGGAGGAGGCAGAGTGGGAGGAGATGGAGTTTCCAATCTTTCTTTAGTAATTTCATTCCATTTACTTTAGCTCATGGTAAACACATTTGGCTCATGTGGAAGGAAAGAGAACATTTATCAGACACTTACCATGTGCTAGAATTTTATGAGCATTATTTCACTTATTCCTCACAGATAAACCTATAAAGTGGGAATTACTACCCCCAGTTTATAGGTGAAAAAGGCAAGGCTTAGAGAGGTTAAATAGCTTCCCCAGTCATTCTGTGAAGAGGTAGTAGAGCCATGGCTCTAACATCCCTCTGTATAGAGCCCATGATGTGTCCATAAGTCCGTTCCACTCTGATGCCTCCCTTATGTCATGCAGATTAAGCATGATAGATTTCATTTATTTAATCCCTGAGGTATTGCTACTGATTATGGAATATTGAGGAATATAGCATATGGCTTTATAAATTACTTTCTTTTTATTTTCAAACATCTACTGAACCTGAGGCATTCTGATGGCTAAATGTGGTATTTTGTTCTCCAACTGCTCATTTTACATATGAGATTCCATTTTTTGACAACTATACTGAGAGTTTCAGCCTGTAGTCTCTAATGCACATTACAATATGTGACAGAATAGGGAGTAACAGCTTTTTCCTAATTTAAGGATCTTCAATTTTTTAAAAAGTGTGAGTTTGGAGTTGTCATTTAAAGGGAAATTATTACCCATGCCTCAATTGAACTGAGGAGTGATTTAGACTTGAGAAACACTGTTCAGGTTAGATTTTTAGTATTTATTTTATTTTATTTTGTTTTTTACTTTAAGTTCCAAGAGACAAATGCAGAACATATAGGTTTGTTACATGGGTATACTTGTGCCGTGGTGGTTTGCTGCACCTATCAACCCATCATCTAGCTTTTAAGCCCTGCATGGATTAGCTATTTGTCCTAATGCTCCCTCCCCTTGCCTTCCACCCACCAACTGGCCCTGGTGTGTGCTGTTCCCTTCCTTGTGTCCATGTGTTCTCATTGTTCAACTCCCACTTATGAGTGAGAACATGTTGTATTTGTTTTTCTGTTCCTGTGTTAGTTTGCTGAAGGTAATGACTTCCAGCTTCATCCATGGCCCTGCAAAAGACAGGATCTCATTCTTTTTTATGGGCATATAGTATTCCATGCTGCATATGTGCCACATTTTCTTTATCCAGTCTATCATTGATGAGCGTGTGGGTCAGTTTCATCCCTGGAATGCAAGCCTGATTCAACATATGCAAATCAATCAACATAATCCATCACATAAACAGAACAAATGACAAAAACCACATGATTATCTCAATAGATGCAGAAAAGGCCTTCAATAAAATTTAACATCCCTTCATGTTAAAAACTCTCAATACGTATTGATAGAACATATCTCAAAGGAGTAAGAGCTATTTATGACAAACCAACTGCCAGTATTATATTGAATGGGCAAAAGCTGGAAGCATTCCCCTTGAAAACCGGCACAAGACAAAGATGCCCTTTCTCACCACTCCTATTTAACATAGTACTGGAAGTTCTGGCTAGGGCAATCAGGCAAGAGAAAGAAATAAAGAGTATTCAGATAGGAAGAGGGGTAGTCAAACTGTCTCTGTTTGTAGATGACGTGATTCTATATTTAGAAAACCCCATTGTCTCAGTCCAAAAACTGCTTAAGCTGATAAGCAACTTTAGCAAAGTCTCAGAATACAAAATCAATGTGCAAAAATCACAAGCATTCCTATATACCAACAATATACAAGAAGAGAGCCAAATCATGAATGATCTCCCATTCACAATTGCTACAAAGAGAATAAAATAGCTAGGAATTCAGCTATTTTATAATAATATGGCTAACAAGGGATGTGAAGGACTTCTTCAAGGAGAACTACAAACCACTGCTCAAGAAAATAAGAGAGGATACAAATAAATGAAAAAAAACATTCCACTCTCATGGATAGGAAGAATCAATATTGTGAAAATGGCTATAGTGCCCAAAGTAATTTATAGATTCAATGTTATTCTCATCAAACTACCATTGACATTCTTCACAGAATTATAAAAAAAAAAACTTTAGATTTCATGTGGGACTAAAAAAGAGCCCACATAGCCAAGGCAATTCTAAGCAAAAAGAACAAAGTGGAGACATCATGCTACCTGATTTCAGATTAAATTTTTATAGGAGAACACTTTGTTTTTTTAGCCTTACATGGAGGGAACCCATAGGACCTAATAACACACTTATTTCATCGAACTTTAATATTTTTGTTACTGAGTAGAAAAAAAATGTTTAAAATCTGGCAATAATGGTGTGGGACAAAGTAAAATCTGACAATTTAGAGATAAAATAACAGTATAAACAATAAAATCAATACATAAAAAATGAATTTGTTTAATCATGAAAAAACAAGGGGACTATAAGACGATAATATTTTCCTTTGGATAAGGTCAGAAAGAGAATCTCTCAGAGAATTACAGATGTGGCCCAAACTAAATTGATGTATAAATCTTGGAAGGGCCAGGGATTGGTGTAGTTAGAATTAAAAATTTATTTAAAAAATCAAGTATTTGCAGATTTTTAAAAATTCTCATATGAGTAGTTCTTGTAAAGTTGTGCCTACACTTGTAAGAGATTACTGTTGGAAATACCCAGAATAAATATTATTGGCACTTTTTGTGACAGTTTCAGATTTGTGGTTTGATAAGGTGGAAGATTCTGTGCTTCTTTCTTGCAGGTATCATTATTAGTGGCAGAATGTGGAGATCTTATTCTACAAAATGCTAGCATATAGAAAGGAGTCCACTTTGTCAGCGGGAGGAAATTATTGAGAGGTGAACGTGCCTTCTTTTTCTCTTTCCTTTTCCTCTAATTGTCAGTAGAGTTGTTACTTCAATTTGTTTTTTGGACACTGCTCATTGTTTTGTCTACTCAGTTCAGACAATCGTGATTCTTATTTAATATCTTTCAATCTTTTATTATGTTTTTTGCTTCTTTGTGGTCAGCTCTGTCATCCTCTCAGTACCTGATGAGTAAGGTGGGAAAAAAGGCTCTGTTTCAATTTTCTTTCCAATGTTATACTTAAGGCATAGGTGATTATGTCACCCTCTCAGTGCACCCTTCTGTGTGCCTAGAAGAGAGGAATGAGTCTGAGCTCTGTTAATAAGAACACTGTGTCCTTGAGCCTCTCCAATGTCTTTTTGCCCTCCTACTTGGGCCAAGAACCTTAGTTCTGATGAAGCTGCATAACAAAACATTTGATCCAGAGCATAGACTATTTTAGCTTCTCTCAGTAGGATTTACCAAACGTGATGAGTCAGCCGGTCTTCAGCTGGGCTGTTGCTGCTTTAGCATTATTTAGCACTATTTTCAGTGATTTGTCATCTGTTTCTGATTACTTGAGCTAAGGTGGCCTGCTAAAAATCACTCAGGAACATGGAGCCTGCTCAGGACCATGCTTCTGAACATATGCAGAGAGATGCAGTACAATTGCAAATTCTCAGCACAATCAATTGCTTTTCTTTCCATAGTTCACTTCAGAGTGTGTATTACTAAGGAAATTGTATGTAGATTTGACATTTTATTTTGGTGAAAGCAATGTTATCAAAGACTCAAATTCTACTTCTTTAGTTACCTTTCTTAAATTCTGTTTATAGTTACAACATTTTCTGAATCCAGTTCAGCAATTCATAAAGTAGTTAGGTTTGATTATTTTCATAAAAAATTTACGTTAGCAAAGTAATTTGTACTTAGGTATTTAAAAATAATCACTATGTTCGTTAATGAGAATGACTTTCTCTTACTTTTGTTTTGAAAGTCACAATGGAAGACTCTGAATTCAAAGGCCTGTATTTTGAAAAAGAAAAAATAAGAAAATAAATTCTTCATTATTTCCATAATTCAAGAATATTTTCTAATGTGTAAAAACAGTTCCTTAGAAAAACAGTGCTACTGCAGCCATCTACTTTTTTTGTTGTTGTTTTATACACAGCAACAGATGTTTGTAGTCTATACTTGAGAACTTTTTCAGTGATTGTCTATCATTTTCCCTCCTTTGTGAAACATAAATCATGTAGTCACAAACTTATAGAAAAATTTATCCACAGATGTATAGTATGATGCTGATGAAGATTGTAAGATAATATCCTCCATTTTAAGACTGCATCCACTTTCTGCAAACATGAAAAAAATCTCAACATCACTGATCATCAGATAAATGCAAATCAAAACCACAGTGAGAAACCAGGTGACACCAGTCAGCATGATGATTATTACAAAGTCAAGGAACGACAGATGCTGGCGAGGCTGTGGAGAAATAGGAACAGTTTTACACTGTTGGTGGGAATGTAAGTTAGTCCAACAACTGTGGATGACCGTGTGATGATTCCCAAAAGATCTAGAACCACAAATACCATTTGACCCAGCAATCCCATTACTGGGTATATATCAAAAGGAATATAAATCATTCTATTATAAAAGATATAAAAGATACATGCACATGTATGTTCACTGCAGCACTATTCACAATAGCAAAGATAATGGAATTAACCCAAATACCCATCAATGATAGACTGGATAAAAAAAATGTTGTACATATACACCGTGGAATACTATGAAGACATAAAACAGGAACAAGATCATATCCTTTGCAGGGACATGGATGGAGCTGGAAGCTGTAATCCTCAGCAAAACAACACAGGAATGAAAAACCAAACACCACATGTTCTCGCTGATAAGTGCATGCTGAACAATGAGAACACATGGACACAAAGAAGGGAACAACACATACTGAGGCCTGTTGGGGAGGCGGGAGAGGTGGAGGGAAGAAAAGTATCAGGAACAATAGCTAAAGCATGCTGGGATTAATACCTAGGTGATAGGTTGATAGGTGCAGCAAATGATCATGCCACGCTTTTATCTATGTAACAAACCTGCACATCCTACATATTTACCCCAGAACTTAAAATAAAAAAAGTAATATATAGCCACATTATGGCAATTACCACCTTGATGACTATTGTCATTTGCCTTCTGACACTCTGTCTCTGCCTCTTGACTGAGGTGCACCTCTGAAATCAGTAAACCATAAACCACCATCTAGTAGTTCACGCTTCTGCCTGCTGTATGGTCTTGGCTCCCAGGCCCATCCTCAGGGTCAGAGCTCCCATTCTTCCTCTCCCATGTTCAGGGAGTCTCTCTGTTTCCTAAAGTGTGGGGGTGGGTTGCGTTCAGCAAGATTTTGGCAGCATCCTTCTGTAATTTTCTGTTGCGTTGCTTAAACAGGGATTGCTTTGCTGACACACATTAGCCATATGGGAACGATTCGGATGGTGCTGTTGACAGTCATGTTTACACTGCTGTTTGTGTCTTTTTTCCCCTTAACTCCAAAACAATCCAGGGCTAGGATATTCTAATCACAGTGCAATAAGTATCATTTCTTTTTTCTTTTTTTTTCCCCCTTCCCTTTTCAAACACAACTTGCTCTTTATTTGCATATCTAGGCAAATTGTTGGGGTGTGTATCAGAATTGATGATGATGAGTGTACTTCAGAATTTTCTATTTTAAGGGAAACACATTAAGTTTCCACTGGTATAACTGTGATAAAAAACAAAAAACCCCACAAAAACCAAGCATGAAATATTGGCTTACAGGCTAATAAGATGAGTTGTGGGGAGAAAGTTTCAAAGTATAAGAAACCGATTATTACAAATATGAAGACAGGAAAATGGTATGAGAGTTCTTATGTGCTTTTGGGGTAAGTCAGACTAAAAAAGCCTATTAAAATTTTAATAATAAATGCAGCACTATCATATATTTAGACAGATCACAAATGCTTACTATAAATATTTCTTCTGGCTGAGAAGTAGAGATTTTGATTAAATTTTGGAAAGGAAGGGGGAGAAAAAGTCTTTAGATGATTTACAGCCTATAAATAATGTTGGGCAACCTACTAAATTTGGTGGATGATATTCTCCAAGAAAGTCCTTTGCAGAAAATGGACTAGAGTCTTAGGAAACAAATCTGAAAGAAATAATTATCCAATATGTTTATATTCAACAACTTCCATGTCATGAAAAATCCTTATTCTAACCACAGAGATGGAATAAGGGGCAAGATTTAATTAATTTTTATGTGAAAAAACAAAAATAAATATACAGTATGATTTCATTAATATGAAGTACTCAAACAGCCACATCCAACCTATATTTATTAAAACCAGATCTGTGGTTTCCTGCAGCTGGGGATGAGGAAGATTAACTGAAAAGGGACCATAGAGAATTTTTTGGAGTGATAGAAACCTCCTATGTCTTGATTGGGATGGGAGCTAAACAGATGTGAACATTTGTCAGAACTCATTGAACTGTACCTTTAAACTATACGTATACTTTATATATATTAATTATAGCTTAATGAAGTTAATTGAAAAACTGAATTTTTACTAAGACATAGAAAACGACATAAATATTAATTAGAAAGCTATTGAGAGTTAGAGATAATTACTTCAGATATAAAATATGAGCATAAATAGATACTAAATGTCTTCTCAGAAAATTGGAACACATGATCCCATGAAAATATTATCTTTAGTTAGTTGTTGATTAAAGCTGGCCAGCTTTAAACCAAGAATTGCTTGTTTGTTTCTTGCAGCTATCATTCATTTAATTGAATGTTGGGAACTGAGTCAAAATTTTTAGAATTCAGATTGCTAAGGATTTCTCTACAGGCCTTGACCAAATGATGGCACAATATTTGGGTGAAGAGAAAAAACAATCCAGACATTCATTTAGATGTAAGCAAACATTCAGAGACTCTTGGCCTCACATTTTATTTTCCTCAACAAAATATGTATCTTGGTTCAAAATTATAAATTTGTGAATGTTACAGTCTTTTTCTGGTATTCCTCTGTGGTCTGATTTTTCCTTTTAAATAGAAGGGTATTATGCAGAAGCAGGTTAAAGCGAGTAAACCTCTGTGATCTTGGACAATATATAGGTGGCAATGTGCTGTCCCATGCAAATGGGTGCTGCCATTGAATAATGTAATTCCCAGAAAAAACCCTAACACCAATTAATCCAACCATCCATCTATCTATCCATCCATCCATCCATCCATCCATCCATCCATCCATATCCGTTCACCTTCTTCTCAACAATTAAAGGGGAGAGACAAATAAGTCCCACCCTCTAGGCTAAGAAGGTCACAAGGACTAAGCTACTTTGTCTAACAGAGGAACTTGAACACATGAGATGCTCAAATGTTCTTATAGTTTAGAAGTTATCCACTGCCTTCAACAGTCCATTATATTGTCCGATTGAAACATTGTAAGGCGATGCAACTAGTTAGGCTGCTCATCTTCCTAATGCTCTGAATTTCTTTATGAGTTAGAGCTTTATTGGATACCTTATGATAGTGTACAGTGCTAATTTATTATTCTACGTAAATGACAATAAAATGGAAGTTTCCTCTGCAAGCATTTCTTATCATAATGAATCATTTCGTTATCAAAAGATTGCAGTGTATTCCTCAGAGATCATGGAATTCTACATAGGATACAAATTAAAATTTATCCTGGCTAGAGAAAAGCTTCTCTCATTAATCTAACCCGGCCATAATATTCAATATGATTTGGGCATCTAATTTGGCTTCATTTGTTCTGCTTCAGGTAATGCCAACTTAATGATCCATTTATGTAATTGTAGAATAATAATAAGAATGCCTAACAATTTTAAGACTCAGTGTGTTGTAAAACATTTCTCATGGAAACCTAATACATAATAGGGTGATCTGAGAGTAAAACAGGAGGGTTCATGTCAAATAAGTTTGGGAAACACTTCATAATATTGCAGTTTCACTGTGCTCCATTTAACAAATGAGAGTCTTATGGAAATAGTGCAGGGAAGAACCATGCTGAATTTCATTTAACCCAGCATTTTTCAATCATCCATGATACGCTTCTGATGTCTTAAGGAACACTGGACTTGGAAAAACACAGTTTAAGAAATGCTTCTTTGATTTTGAAAAAAAAAAACTTATACATTTCCTTTAATTCCCCAAACTTAAATTATTTCTCAGACAGACCAGTAAGTAATAGAAGATCGAATTCAGTTGTACTTTAATGTCATCCATCCATTCATCCATCCATCCATCCATCCATCCATCCATCCCTCCATCCATATCTTTCCACCTTCTTCTCAACAAAATATTTGCTTGACTCTGTACTAAGTTTGTTGGCTACAGACTAAACCAAGCAAAGGTGGTTCCTGTCCTCACATGGGACAGGGAGACATCTGATAAAGAAGATGTTTTCATGAAGGGATCCAATGATGTAACAGGGAGAGACTGGCATGGGGCTGGATTGGGCTACTTCAGACATGGTGGTCCTCTCAATGGATATAAAACCTCTTTTGCGACTAAAAGATGGTGAAGCTCTTCCCACACTCTTAATTTAGCTAGAGGGCAAGCTAATTTAATTTCTCACATTTTAAATTTAGCTGAAAGACCCCAAGGTGGTACAGCATGTGGTTAAGAGCATAAGTCTAGAGTCATGTTACCTTGGCATGAAACACAGTTTTTAATGTTTAGGTAACCTTGGGCAAGAAACTTAACAACTCTGTGCCTCAGTTTCCTGTAAAATGGTAGTATTAATACTATTTATCTCAGGAGGTGTTATAGGAAGATCAGATGAGTTAATACATGTCAGAAACTTAAGACACCTCCTGACACAGCACTCAATAAGGGCTAGCTCTTGACATTACTATTTTCTCATGATTTCTCATATTTGCATTCTACTGGCCACTTGGGGTCAGCCAGGCTGGTGAGCTGGCTCTTGGGACCACATGGGGATTGTAAGTTCTATGGAGTCTGGGGAAATGAGGCATGACACTATTCTCATTTTAAAGTTGTGAATGTTACAATCTTAAAAATATACCATAACATAATAACTTATGAGTCATTTAAGACTTTTTGGAAAGTTGAATTTGTCCAACATGGGCATCAGTGTGCTCTGTAGGTGGCTGAAGTTGTTGCGTGAGTGGTAGATCTGTTCCCTGGCTGGGCTGAGCAGATCAGGGGACAGTGCTACTAATTCCCATGTCATCTGTGGGACTTGGGATCAGTACAACCAGAACTAAAGAAGGCCAACCCCGCAGCCCCCAGCCTTATCTGGCATCTCTAAGAGCTGAGGGATCTATGTTTTAGGTAACCTCTTGCCTCTCTGTGGCACACATTGAAGGGCTTGGTTTAGCGATTCTCTGGAAGTAAATAATATCCTGAGAGATTGTGGGGACACTTCCTCATGTGGAACCCAAAAGATTTGACAAAGGAGACCTTGAAGTCTGGGAAGGTCATGACACTGGTGCTTGAGTCTAGGAAGTGCCCTGTCTCTCTAATCACAGGCTTCAGAGTCACAGACTGACTTGGCCCTGGAAGGATTAATTAGGAAAGGAGCCATGACCACACTCAGTTCAGAGTGCTCCAGAGGTAGTGTTCCATCTCCCTGTCCCTCTTATCACTCATCTTCATTGGTCCTGCTGTCCCTATTTGAAACTGTTTCCTTCAACATTATAGTTACCACTTAAAAACAGTAAAAGCCCACAATCTGACTGGATGTTTTGTGAAGAAAGATTTAATGGGCCAGGGAATGGTGTGTTACTCTTTATCAATATAAAACCTCTTCATTCATAGCTTGCTTTGTTTTTCTTAAGCATAAGAAGGGCTCAGCTTCAATAATAAGATTTGGTAGTTTTATTTCTCCTGAAAAAGAGAAATGTAAAACAAATAAAACACAATGTATTAATAGATTTTTAAAAATATTATTTTAATAAGTGCATATTGTTAACTAAGCTTGGTCATCTTAGTGAAAATAAAGAAATCACTACTCTGGAAAATGTAGTATTTATAGGATGCTCACTGGTGAATTTTCCCCATGTCCTATCAGTAATCTCTTCCCCCAAAATATTGATTAGCCTTGGATTTATATTCTTAGGCTATGTAATAATTTCTGCATCAAACTTTGTGTTGATTCATTCACTTATTTATTCAACAAACATTGACTGAGAACCTAGTATGTCCCTCACATTGTAGTAGATGTTGGATGATAAGAGAATGAATAATTTCATTTCTCTCACTTTAAAGAATTACCATTTGAGTGAGACAAATGTGTAAGCAGACAAATTAGGACAGATTATGAAACTCACAAAGGTAAAGTGATGAGCAGAATCCCGTGGACATACAGGTGATGAGTGGCCAAGTCTTCTGGGGAAGGTTGAGAGGTTATTTGATGGGCAGATTCAAGGATCCCTAAGACAGAGATAATGGGAGCAGAAATGGAAAGAAGGAAGAGCAGGAGGTACCAAGGCAAAGTTGTGCTGCAGGTGGTAGTGACACAGTTAGTGTCCCTGAAGGTAGGATGTGTGGGATAGAGGGCAAGAGATGAGCTTGGGCATACAGAACACGGAATGGGTCTTTTTGTCAGATAAGACTATTTACTTTCTGCTAGCTGGTGATAGAAAGTGAAATAGTTTTCTGATATGGTTTGGCTCTGTGTTCCTACCCAAACCTCACCTTTAATTGTAATAATCCCCACTTTTCCAGTGAGGGACCTGGTGGGAGATAATTGAATCATGGGGGAAGTTTCCTCCATGCTCTTCTCATGATAGTTAATGAGTTTTCACGAGAATTGATGGTTTTATAAGGGGCTCCCCCCATCACTTATTCTCCCTCCACCACCCTGTAAAGAGGTGCTTTTTTCCATGATTGTAAGTTTCCTGAGCCTTCCCCAGCTATGTGGAACTGTGAGTCAATTAAACCTCTTTTCTTTATAAATTACACAGGGTATTTCTTCATAGCAGCATGAGAACCAACTTATATATCCTCATTTTTCTCTAGGACTTTATTTGTAGGAAATGTGGCAGTGTGAGCAGGAAAAAGACTCTTCCAACATTCCTGCCAATAAATGAGGATGACCTCAACTGAGAATTAATGAGAGGGGAGCAAATGGGTTTGAAAGACATTTAGGAAGTTGAGTGGATTGAATTTGGAAATATAAGAAAGAAAAATGATGATGTCAAAATTTCTAGTTGAAAGTTTATTTATTCAAAAAAAATTATTGAGAATTTGTTCTATTTCAGGTACAGAGCTAGATGTAGGAGTGTAGTGAAGTTTCCAGTCCAATGGCTATGCATGTGTATTTACCTATGCTGGAAATGGTGACACAATGTGATATGTGCTACATTATGGCTTAATGCAGTTTGAAGGACACTGTTCAGTTACTACTGCTGCTTAACAAACCACTCCAAATTCAGGGGTATGAAACAGCAATGGTTTCACTATGCTCATGGATTCTCTTGGTCATGAATTCAGAAAGGAACTTTTGTGGCTAGTTCTCTTCTTCGTGATGTCTGATGCCTCACCTGGGAAAATGTCAAGGCCGGGAATGACCCATTACCCGTGGGCTAAAATCATATGAAGTCTCAATCACCAACATGTCTGGCTTCTATGTTGGAAAGACTCAAAGGTGACACTGGGGTGTCTTGGCCTGGCTTGCTCACAGCAGGGAAACTTTGGAGGAGTTTGGCCTCTTACCTGGCAGCTCAAGGCTCTGAGCACAAGTCTTTCAATGACCAAGGTGCATCACCTTTTCTGATTTGGCTTCAAATGTGCAGCATGACTCTGCCACATTTTATTAGTTACAAATTAGTCCCAAGTCCACCCAGGTTCTAGAGGAGGGGACACAGACTCCATCACTCGTTGGGAGGATTGTCAAAGTTGCATTGTCAAAAAGTATTTGTCTTGGAAGTTATTGTTGCAGCCATTTTTGGAAAATAAAACCTGCCACAGAAGCTCAACCAAACCTCAGGATAGGCTTTTAGGAGGAAGTAGTTTTAAAGTGGTTAGGTAGAGAAAACTGCATATATAAAGACCTTCAGGGAGGAATGTAAATATCCTGCATAGACAGTAGAGTTGAACTACAGAGATCGAGAGAACTCAGCTTATTAAGTAACTCGGAGCTTGATCACAAAGGGCCTTTCAACTCTTGGAAAAGAACTTGAACCATGTTCAAATGGTGGAGGGAATTCATGCAGGGTTTTGAGCAGTAGTGAGGGGGCATGTTTACATTTGTGATTTAGGTAGATCATGGTTTCTTTTGGGTCTTGAGTGGTGAACCAGAGTTTTCAAAAGAGATCAGGTAACGGAAAGAACAGGACAGACAGTGCTAATACAGAGTGTCCTTTAAGCTGGACTGCAGAGTGCAGAATAAATGGGGCCATGGTAGGATTAGAGGTAGGGTTTCAGGGACAAGGTGCTTGTGACAATTTAGCTAAAACAGAATAGTGGCCTAAATTAGGAAAGTGGCAGCAGAGTTGGAAAGAAATGAACATATTTGAGAAATAGAACATACAATAGACTGCACATGATGATGCTTACATGTGTGGGAGAAGGAGATGCAGAGGTAGGCATTCAATTGCTTGAGATAGAGAATACAGGAAGTGGAAGAGGTTGTAGTGGAAAGAAATAATGAGAAAATGTTATGTATTTTCAATAATTAAGCATTTAATTGTGTGTGGTTGATGTGAATTTTATTACAGGCACTGAAACAAAGTGGTGTTTGTTCTTAGAAGTGCTGTAGAATAGGTGAGAAAATTCTCTTTTGAAATAAAATACACATTTTCACATGAAATTAGTAAAATATATTCCTACTCATTTACTTTTGATTTGTCAAACCTTGGCCACAAAGCAATAAATGACTACAGAAATGATCCTATGCAATCTGAAAAAAATATTTCCTCCCACCCCAGGTATATTAGAATTGGGCCTGAGCTACCTGGGAAAAATTTCACTGGAAAATCTATTGTGAAAGAGGGACAGCTGGAGGTCACAATTGAAGTTTTTGTCTGTGGTTTTAAAAATCAGAAATTTCATCTAACTCCTTGGAAGATTCTGGAGACTTCAAATTGTAATTCCCACAAACTCAAATGAACTACAGCCTCATTCATTTGCACTTGTACTTCCAGAAGGAAATACCATTCTTGGCTATGAAAATACAATTTCTCCCCTAATGGACTGCCCTTTCTTTGTGAACATGCTTGCTTTTATTATTCTGAAAGGAAAAATGTAGTCCACTGCAGAATGAGAGCTGCACATTGATTTCAGCAGAGGACAGAGAGCCTTGTTTCCTTATTATCTTTAGCTTATAGGCAATGCACTCACTTTCAACCAAAATAAGAATACTACAAGACTTATTAAATGGCAAATTTGTATAAAGGTTTTCTAAATGGAAAGAAAGACTGTGTGTAAAATTAATTTCTATAATTTTATGTGTGCTTATGTTAACACACACACACACACACACACACACACACACAGCCTCATGAAGTTACTCATTAAATAAGTACTAATTGAACGTCTATCAGGTGCAAAGTATCATTCTCCATGCTGGAGATAGACAGTGAACACGGAAGACATAAATCCCTGCCCCAGGCACAGGATGAGTTTGGATGAAGACTGTCTTTGTAGAATATTGGAAAAAAATGTTCCCTAAATAATTATCATTTAAGTGATCTTCTTTCTAAATCTCCCATGAGTTGTTGAAGCTATTGAGGTGTTCAAAAACCATATGAGCAATTTACTGAGGTGCAGATCCACGCCTCTTTTCCAAAAACCCTAATGCATTTCATCTCAGGAAAGGTCTGGAAAATTGAGTTTTATCATATCGCACACCTAGTGGACCATTTGTGCCCCAGTATCCACAGACTGGGGAGCAATTGTCCACTAAGTGTGCGATATGATAAAAGTTTTGTGTGTTGTCTCTTATGCAAATTCTTTTCCTTTTTTTTTTTTTGATGGCATCTTGCTCTGTTGCCAGGCTGGAGCCTCCCATGTAGCTGGGACTGCAGGTGCACGCCACCACACCCAGCCTATTTTTGTATTTTTAGTAGAGACAGGGTTTCACCATGTCCAGGATGGTCTCGATCTCTTGATCTCATGATCTGCCCTTCTCGGCCTCCCAAAGTGCTTGAATTAGAGGCATGAGCCATGGCGCCTGGCCTTCGTTGTCTTTAATACCTTACTACACCAGGAGAAATCGCAGAGACCCCTGCATGGTCCAGGATTTAATAATATGGTGGTGTGCATATGGGGTTCTTAAAAACAACCAGGCATTATTCATTTATGAAAATGAAAATTCTTAATTAGAATATTTCCAAGTACAGGTTCTTGGTCCTCAATCGTGATTAACATGACTTGTGTGCATTCCTTTATAGCTGATATAACTGTGTATATATTTAGGTATGATTATTTTCCTTTCTTAAAAGTGTCTTTATTTAATTTAATTTGATTTATTTTTATTTTTATTTGTTTTCTTTGAGACAGGATCTTGCTCTGTCACTCAGGTTGGAGTGCAGTGGTGCCGTCATGGCTCACTGCAGCCTCAACCTCTGGGCTCAAGCAATCGTCCCACCTCTGCCTCCTGAATAGCTGGGACCACAGGTGCGTGACACCACGTCTGGCTAAGTTTTGTGTTTTTGGTAGAGATGGGGGTTTCATCACATTGCCCAGGCTAGTCTCAAACTCCTGGGTTCAAGCGATCTGCCTGCCTAGGCCTCTCAAAGGGATTACAGGCATGAGCCACTGCATTCAGCCAAAAGTGTCCTTGTTTATACTCGCAGGGACTTGTATGCTGAAAGGAAGATTTATATATTGATAATAAATGTAAACAGCAGCTACACATGACTGATAATTTCTATGATCCTATTTTTAGAACTGCAGATTTTGAAATGCATGGTCTTACATTAAGCACCACCTTTACCTCCGACACAGGTCAGGAGTAACTAAGGGTTGGGCAGACAATCAAACTCTTCAGTTTCTCTCTTACTGGTTTCTTTTCCTCCTCAGCTCCTCTTTCAAATTGCTGCAAAATTTTCTATTCCCAAACACACACTTAGGACACACCCTGCTTAAAGGTGTGTAATGTGACATGTGACTATGTTGCCCTTGGGTTTCACCAGCTCAGTGATGAGGCCAATAGCACACAGTCCTCCTTGCCTTCCATCCCTGCACTGTGCACTCTAATCTTCAGCCAGAGGGAACTTTATGTGGGCTCTTTGATGCCAATAGGTTTGGGCACATACTTTTCCTTTAGTTTGAAATATACTCTCTTACCTATTTTTTAAAAAATAACAGCTCTATTGAAATATAATTCACATACCATAAAATTGACCTTTTTAAAGTGTACAATGCAATGTTTTTAGTAAATTCACAGGGATATGTAAACATTACCGTCCTCTATTTCTAGAACAATTTCATTCCCCATAGAAAAATTTGTACCCACTAGTATTCACTCCTAGCAACCACAAATCTATTTTTTGTTCCCTATAGATGTACTTTTTCTGAACTTTTCATATAAACGGATTCATACAATATGTAGTCTTTTGTGACTGGTTTCTTCCACTTATCATAGTGTTTTCAAGGTTCAACCCTGCTGCATCATGTACTTCATTCCTTTTTATGGCTGAGTAATATTCCATTGTATGGTTATATTTCAGTTTTATTCATCAATTTATTAATTTATGAACGTTTGAGTTTCTAGCTTTGGTTATTTTGAATAATAGTTCCACAAATATTCATATATTTCTTGTCTTTTGCATCTGGTTGTATCCTAGTCATTGTTCAAGATCCAAACCAAATGACAGCTCCTTTGTGGAATCTTTTTTGATCTTTCGTGAAGTTACTTGCCTCTCCCACCTTCATTCCCATTGTGCTCACTTTGTGCTTTGCCCAGCGTTTCTGTCCTCTCTCAATTGGGAGCTTCCCAAGGGCAAGGGCAGTGTCCCCCCGTTCTTTATATCTGCCCTGGTGACTGGCATAGTACTTGGTCAACAGACAGATAGATGGTATCTGTTGAAAGGGAGGAAGAAGCAAGGAAAAGGAGAAAGGAAGAGAAAGAGGAGGTAAAGTTTTAAAATAATAACCTTTGTTTTAACTGGATCATAGTGCTGTGTTATCTGGAATTCTTGATGTCAATAGTTAAATGAATTGTTGAAGGAATGAGAGAAGGGGCTCTTTGGGACAGAAATAAGCTCATCATATTGTTAGCACAAAATTGGGAGACTTGAACAATTTTATCATGTTTCCAATTTTTATCAGAACAGAAATGAAATGCGAGACCAATGATAGCAGTGAGTCAGAAAATTAAATATACACAAGCTATAAATAGACAACCTTATACTGCAGCGATTAGTCATAATAACACTCTTTAACTTGTGTTTGAAAAAGATGCCTTTTTCAGTTCAGAACTTCCTTGGGTAGTTCTTTATCTTGCCTCATTTATTATATAGTCAGGAAACCATCTATAATATATGAAACATATAGAATATATATATATGGTTTGATATGGAGCACAAAGATTTGACAAGGACATTCAAGAGGGAAAGGTCTTTGTTAATTCTAAGGAGAGAAAATATACATTAAAAAGAAGACACATAAGTGTGTCTTTTAAAGTGAATGTGACAACTGTTCAGTTCCGTAGACACAGAATAGGCAGAGAAGAGTAAATCTGAGATGCTGGAATCTGTTGCCACATTGGAAGGGCTTAGTGCATCTCTTGTTTAGAGGGGATGGGGGCCTGGGAGGAAGGCCTATGTTGACTGCACCTTCATCTAGCTATTAATTAGCTTTAAAGACTGCCAAGGGAGACACCTGTTGGAAGTGGAACGTAGAAAACTGTCAGTTTTCAGGAAAGATCTGAGTTTTTCATTATGTGTGGCTCCAAGAAAAACAATAGAGGTGATTTCAAAGCAACAAAGACAAATTTACTTACTCTTTATCTTCCCTGGGGCATTGTAAACTTGAACTGCATCATTTCCTTTCTGCTGTTTCTTTTGCTAAAGTACGTGAGTTATAGACCCTGGCTTGGTGAAAAATGCAATGCGATGCTGTGGGCAATAATCATTACTGATGGATTGAAAGCTAATAGATGTCTCCAGTAATAAGAATAAGACCTACAAGTCATTGGAATCTGTCATGGGAGAGGCATTCTGCTAACTACTTTACATGTGCAGTCTCCTTTCTTAACTATTGCATCGCCCCCCAAAAATAGGTATTTCTATCCCTATTTTTAAGGAAATAAATGAAGACTTTGAAAGACTAAGTCCATTGTCTTTCCTCCATTCATTCATTTCATCTACTTGTAAGAGTAAATAAAATGAGATTTCACTTTGTGCATATCCAAACCAGCACCTTCTATGCTTTGGATCCTGCCACCTTGCATCTTCTTAAACCTTGCTCTGTCATTTATTTTGTCTACTTTAGCATCAAAACATTTTCCATTTTCTTTTCTCACCCATGTTAAAATCTTGCTAACCATTACAAAATGGCTTTTAAAAGTTACATTTGTCCCTCTGTCTATCTCATCATCTCTTTCCATTTGGAGGCAAACTTAAAACGCTGCACACTCATTTCTACCTCATCACATTTTCACCCCTCAACCCTCTATAACTCACTTTTTTTCTTTTTCTTTTTTTTTTTAACTTTTATTTTAAGTTCAGGGGTATACGTGCAGCGTGCGCAGGTTTGTTACAAAGGGGAACTTGTGACTGGACGCAGTGGTTCATGCCTGTAATCCCAGCATTTTGGGAGGCTGAGGTGGACGGATCACAAGGTCAAGAGATCAAGACCATCCTGGCCAACATGGTGAAACCCTGTCTCTACTGAAAATACAAAAATTAGCTGGGCGTGGTGGCGCACGCCTGGAATCCCAGCTACTCAGGAGGCTGAGGCAGCAGAATCACTTGAACCCGGGAGGCAGAGGTTGCAGTGAGCTGAGATCATGCCACTGCACTCCAGCCTGGTGAGCGAATGAAGACTCCATCTCAAAAAAAAAAAAAAAAAAAAAAAAAAAAAAACTTGTGTAATGGAAGTTTGTAAGACAGATTATTTCATCTCCCAGGTAGTAAGCCTAGTACCCATTAGTTATTTTTCCTGATCTTCTCCCTCCTCCCACTCTCTACCCTCTGACAGGCCCCAGTGAGTGTTGTTGTAAACATGTAACTTCCATGAATCCATGTGTGCTCATTAGTTAGCTCCCACTTGTAAGTGAAAACATATGGTACTTGGTTATCTGGTTCCATGTTACTTTGCTAAGGATAATGGCCTCCAGTTTTATGCATGTCCCTGCAAAGGACATGATCTCATTCTTTTTTTATGGCTGCATAGTATCCCATGGTGTATATGTACTGCATTTTCTTTATTCAGTCTATCATTGGTGGACATTTAGATTGATTCCATGTCTCTGCTATTGTGAATAGTGCTGTAATGAACATATATGTGCATGTGTCTTTATAACAGAATGATTTATATTCTTTTAGGTATATACATGGTAATGGGATTACTGGGTTGAATGGTATTTCCGTCTTTAGATCTTTGAGGAATTGCCACACTGTCTTTCATAACAGTTGAACTAATTTACACTCCCACCAACACTGTAAAAGCATTCCTTTTATTTTTCACAACCTCTCCAGCATCTATTATTTTTTGATCTTTTTAATAGTAGCCATTCCGACTGGCGTGAGATGGTATCTCATTATGGTTTTAATTTGCATTTCTCTAATCATTAGTGATGTTGAGCTTTTTTCATATGATTGTTGGCTGCATGTGTGTCTTCTTTTGAGAAATGTCTGTTCATGTCCTTTGCCTACTTTTTAATGGTCTTATTTTTTTTTCTTGTAAATTTGTTTAAGTTTCTTATAGATTCTGGATACTAGACCTTCATCAGATATACAGTTTGCAAAAATTTTCTCCCATTCTGTGGGTTGTCTATTTCTCTGTTGGTAGTTTTTTTTTTTCTTTTTGGCTGTGCAGAAGCTCTTTAATTTAATTAGGTCTCCTTTGTCATTTTTTGCTTTTGTTGCAATTGGCTTTTGGCATCTTCATCTTGAAATCTTTGCCTGTGCCTGTATCCTGAATGGTACTGCTTAGGTTGTCTTCCAGGGTTTTTATTGTTTGGGGTTTTACATTTAAGTCTTTGATCCATCTTGAGTTAATTTTTATATATGGTATAAGGAAGGGTCCAGTTTCAGTTTTCTGCCTATGGCTAGCCAGTTATCCCAGCACCATTTATTGAATAGGGAATCCTTTCTCCATTGCTTGTTTTTGTCAGGTTTGTTGAAGATCGGATAGTTGTAGGCATGCAGTGCTATTTCTGAGTTCTCAATTCTGTTCCCTTGGTCTATGTGTCTGATTTTGTACAAGTACCATGCTGTTTTGTTGTTGCTGTTGTTGTTTTTACATGGAGTCTTACTCTATTGCCCAGACTAGAGTGCCGTGGCATGATCTCAGGTCACTGCAAACTCCGCCTCCTGGGTTCAAACAATTCTCATACCTCAACCTCCTGAGTAGCTGGGATTATAGGCATGCACCACCATGCCCAGCTAATTTTTGTAATTTTAGTAGAGACAGGGTTTTGCCATGTTGGCCGGGTTGATCTTGAATTCCTGACCTAGAGTGATCTAGGCCAAAGCCACTGTGCCCAGCCTATGCTGTTTTTATTACTGTATCTTTGTAGCATAGTTTGATCTAGGGTAGTGTGATGCCTCCAGCTTTTTTCTTTTTGCTTAGGACTGCCCTAGCTATTCGGGCTTTTTTTTTTTTTTTGGTTCCACATAAATTTTAAAACAGTTTTCTCTAGTTCTGAGAAGAATGCCAATCGTAGTTTGTTGGGAATATCATTGAGTGGTAGTCTTGGGAATATCATTGAATCTATAAATTGCTTTGGGCAGTGTGGCCATTTTAACAATATTGATTCTTTCTATCCATGAGCATGGAATGTTTTTCCATTTGTTTGTGTCATCTCTGATTTCTTTGAGCCGTAGTTTGTAGTTTTCCTTCTAGAGATCTTTTAGCTATATTCCCTGTTAGCTAGATTCCTAGGTATTTTATTCCTTTTGTGGTGATTGTGAAAGAGAGTTTGTTTGTGACTTGGTTTTTGGCTTGACTATTGTTGGTGTGTAGGAGTGCTATCAATTTTCTGCACATTGATTTTGTATCCTGAGACTTCTCTGCAGTTGCTTATCAGCTTAAGAAGCTTTAGGGCGAAGACAATAGAATTTTCTAGATACAGGATCATGTTATCTAAAAATAGGAATAATTTGACTTCCTCTCCTCCTGTTTGAATGCCCTTTATTTAATTCTCTTGACTGATTTCCCTGGCCAGAACTTCCAATACTATGTTGAATAGGAGTGGTGCGAGAGAGCATTCTTGTCTTGGGCTGGTTTTCAAGGGGAATGTTTCTAGCTTTTGCCCATTCAGTATGATATTGGCTGTGAGTTTGTCATATATGGCTCTTACTATTTTGAGGCATGTTTCCTCAATACCTAGTTTATTGAGAGTTTTTAACATGAAGGGATGTTGAATTTTATCAAGGCTGTTGCCCCATCTATTGAGATAATCATGTGGTTTTCATCTTTAGTTCTCTTTATGTGATGAATCACATTTATTGATTTGTGTATGTTGAACCAACCTTGCATCCCAGAGATGAAGCCTGCTTGATTTTGGTGGGTAAGATTTTGTGGTGCTACTGGATTCAGTTTGCCAGGCTTTTGTTGAGGATTTTTGCATCAGTGTTCATCAAGGATATTGGCCTTACATTGCTTATGTTCTTCTTTTTGCTGGTTACTTTGTCTGACAACTACTGTAATCTTTTTTTATCATGATTTTTAGCTTCCTTGCATTGGTTTACATTGTGCTTCTTTAGCTCAGCGAAGTTTGTTTTTATCCACAGTTTGAAGCCTACTTTGGTTATTACAGCCATTTTAGCCTCAGCCCAGTTCCAAACCCTTGCTGGAGAGGTGTTGCTATCATTTGGAGGAACGAGGGCACTCCGGCTTTTTGTTTTCAGCATTTTTGGGCTGATTCTTTCTCATCTTTAAGCATTATCTACCTTCAGTCTTTGAGGTTGCTGAACTTCGTATGGGCTTTTTTTTTTTTTAAATTCTTTTAACAGTCTGGCCACTTTTCCATATGGCTCCTGCAGTTTGCTAGGAGTCCACTCCAGTCTCTAATTGCCTTGGATTTTCCGGTACCTTGACATATCACCAGCGACAGCTGTGAAACAGCAAAGATGGCAGCCTGCCCCTTCCTCTGGGAGCTCCATCCCAAGGTGGCACAGACCTTTTGCTGGCCGGAATGTACCTGCAGATGGTGGCTGGAGTCCTTGGTTGGGAGATCTCACCCAGTCAGGAGGAAAAGGATTGAGGACCCACTTAAAGAAGTAGCCTATCCACACTTTGGCAGAGCAGCTTTGCTGTGCTGAGGTACCATTTCCACCCCCAGTTGGCTTGGGCTCTCCAAAGTCTGGAGGCTGGAATGCCTGAGTTGCCAAAACAGCACAAATGGTGGTCTGGTCCTCCCGCTCCTTCCTCTAGGAACTCTTTCCCGGGAAGTTTTCAAATCTCTATTGGCCAAAGATCATCAGTGGGAGTGGCCGGAGACCCTGGCTGAGAAATCCCATACAGTGAAAAGGAATGAATCAGAAACCCCCTTAAGGAAGCAGTCTGGCCACATTTTTTGTAGATTGTCTGTGTGGTGCTGGGGTACTGTTTCTTTCCCAGTTCCCAGTCAGCTTGGGCTTTCCAAAGCCTGCAGGCTGGAATAGCTGAGTCACCCAAACAGGGAAGATGGCTGCCTGCTACTTCCTCTGGGAACTTCGTCTAAGGGAAAAATTAAAACTGTTGGCCAGAGAATACAGGAGGGGGTGGCTGGAGGCCCTGGTTGGGAGGTCCTGCCCACTGAGGCTGAATGGATCAAGGTCTTAGTTAAAGAAGCAGTTTGGCCATGTTTTGGTAGAGCAGCTGTGCTGTGCTGGAGGATCCCTTTGTGCCCCCAGTCACTTGACTCTCCTAAGTCCACAGGCTGGAACAGCTGAGTCATGCAAACAGCAAAGATGGCAGCCTGCCCCTCTCCCTGGGAACTACATCCTATCCCAGGTAGTTGCAACAGTGTTGGTATTGCAGTTGGGATTCCTAGCCAGTGGGTCCGATCCTGTGGGTGCTGTGGAAATGGGACCTGCAGACCAATGCTGCTCAGCTCCTTGGATTCAGCCCCTTCCTAGGGGTATGTAGGAACCTCCTGCTTTGCCTGAGTTGCAGTCAACTTTGCTAGGAATCCAAGAGCCAGAGCATGTAAAGCTCCTGGGTCTCAATGTCCACCTGAGCAGCTGCTCTGTGGAGACTCCACACAGCTCTGTGTCAGACCAAAGGCCCTGGTGGCTTGAGCTCACAAGAGAAGTATCAGTGTTTTTCAGAGTACAATCTTCTGAAGATTTCTGCCTTTTTTACTCTATGTATTAACCATCTATAACCTCATTTAAACCTGATGACTCTCAAACTTTTATCTACTACTACAATTTTTCTTAACTTTATAATCATATGCACAGTGCCTGGCTGATCGTTCCCATGTGCTTGTTCTACAAACATCGCAAAATGAACATGTTAACACTGGACTCCATACTTTGCTCTCTATACGTACTCTGTATCTTACTTTATCAGCAATGCCACTACATCCAGTCACTTAAACCACAAAACTGGAATCAGTGTAAGGCTCTTCCTCCTCTAATCCTCTTCCCACCCTCATTGATCATGGGATCCTGTTGAATCTACTTGCTGTATTTTATTTGGAGCACATCTTCTCTCCATTTCTGCCTGTTACTACTTTAGTTTACTCCTTTATCTCTTCTTGCCATGACTACTGTAATAACCTCCTGAAAGTTCTCCCTGCTTTTAGAGATTTTTCCTCTGCAATTCATCTTTCCTAGGGATATTAATTGCAAATCAAATCACAGCATCCCCATAATTAAATTCTGTCAGTGGGCTTCCATAGCCTTCAGGAAAGTCTAAATTGCTGAGCTTGGCAAACAAGGCATTTCATAATTAGGCTCATGTCTTTCTAACTTTATTCTGTCATTCTCTCCCATAAGCAAGGCTCACTCCAGACAATTTCAAGTGCAGACTGCTGGCTTTTAAAGACAGTAGGAAGTGATCCTGTCAGCATGGGCACCTTTGCTCTTTCCTCTCTTGTGACTGTGTTTCCCCACCTTTCCATTATCTAAAAACTCCTTTGGATTTTTGACAGTTTGACCCGATCTCTCCTTTAATGTGAACTCTATTATTTTCCCTCTTCTTTGATCCTATGGTCCATAAATTAGTTCTTATTTATCTTTTAACATAATATTTACCACACTTCATTCAAAGTATTAGTCAACTTTTTCTCTAATAAATAAATTGTCAATTCGCTGATTTGTTGATAATCTTTTATCTTTGTCTCTGGCACACAGCAGTGGTTCAGTTAAAATAGATAGTGTTATGGAAGGACTGAATGAATGGATCTGAGTCTGTTCTTTAAGTGCCTTAGTGGAATCGTCTTACTTTTCTTCTCAAGCAGAAGACTCTTTTCTTTCCAAGAAATATGGAGGAATTAGAGGATTTCATATACCTTATATATCTTTATTCATTGATTTTCCTCAGTAATAGTATTGCCTATGCCACTCTATTTCTGATTATAGTAGACTTTGGATGACAGACACCTGATTTAAGGATTTTAAGAAAATCAGCCATAGAAGGATTCTCATTATTTGGTAAATGAATGCCCCAAAACAAGTCCAATTTATGAGATGCCCTCAGCCTGCTTGAGACATGAGAATTCTGATGCTGTAGAATGCTTGTTTGTTTCCTGTCATTTATTTCCAAATATCTAGTGTGAGGAAGGAAATATTTTTTAGGAAATAGCTTTCTTTATGTGTGTGTGAATATTTCTGGGGAAATAATTTAGATTTAGAGATCTTTAGATGAAATCTTACATTCTGTGATTAAGAGAAATGATGTTTACACATGTGCTAACCATGCATCATGTTGGCGTAATCAGTGAGAACATCACAGGGAGGGCTAGCACGTTACCTTTGGATTGGAGGCTTTCATAAAGTAAAGGATGATGGGCATTTCTCTGTTCTAGCCATCTACTTTCTCTGTTCCCTCTTATTTAATGTCCCATGATTGTGTGGTGTTCTCCTGTTTTTATTCTCTTTTTTATCCCCTCAAAATTTCAACTTAATATTCCCTACCTCTTCCCCCTGATGGAGTCTGGAGCAATATTTTTTTGAGGAAAATGAAAAGCTTTTTTTCTCCATGCTCAGCCTAGTGAAAATTTTTATTTCTCTAACATGGTCATACCTGGTTCATTGCAATCTTTCTTAAAAATCAATATCAATTTTGTTTTTCTCATTTTTTGCTTTGAAGAAAAATATTCACTTGCGCATAATTTTCCAGTGGCTTTTCTCAGTTATGTACAAAATGTGTAAAAGAGCTGTGAGGCCCCACGTTTATTCATTTATCTAATATGTACTTATTGAGCACCTACTGTGTGTGTGTCAGTCACTTGGAATGTATCAGCAAAGAAAACAGATCACTTCCCTGTGACCTTACATTCTAGCGAGGGAGTCAGACAATACATAAGCACAATAAATGTGATTCTTTACTGTCTTAAATATAAGCCCTATAAAAATAAATAGAACTAAGAGAGTTAGGAATGTGAGGTGGAAAGGTTGGGATTAGAAATAGAAGGCTTAGAGTGAGTGTAACTGAAAAGATTAAATATGGGCAAAGACTGGAGTTAGTAAGGGAAATATGCCCAGATATCTGGAAATTGCTGTTTCTGACAGAGAAAACAGCAAGTTGAGTGGTCCTGCAGTATTAAGGTGCAAGACATGTGTGGGCAACAGCAATAGACCATTGTAGGTGAGGAGGAGTATCAGAGATCCAGGGTCAGAGAAATGACAGGAGGCAGCTTATTAGGACCTAAGACTTTGGTTTTTATTCTGAATAAGATTAGAAGCTATTGAAAAGTTGTAAACAGATCTGTGATATAATCAGACAAATAGTTAAGCATCTCACCCTGGATGCCATTTTTCAGTAGTTCATGGAAGGTAAAGTAGAGGCAGGAAGAGCTTTAGGAGTGCCCTACAGAATCCAGGTGGGAGACCATGGCAGCTTGGAAGAGGATGGCAGACATGGAGAGAGGGAGAATTAATTAGGCTATAGATAACTTTTAAAAAGTGAACCTAGTAGGACTTCCTGATAATTAAATGTGGAGTTTCAGAGAAAGAAAGAAATCAAAGATTTTTGTTCTAAGTAACCAGAATGATGGAGTTGCCAATGAGATAGGGAAAAGTCAGGAGGGTTGTATGGGAGGTAAAATCAAAAGTTCAGTTTCAGAAATGGTGACTTTAAGACGTCAAAAATCTAAGTGAAGATGTTGAATAGGTAGTTAGGTAGATAAACCTGGAGTTCCCAAGACAGATGTGGGCTGGAGATTTAAATCTGAGAATTGTTTCCTTATCTTTCCTCCCTTCCTTCCTTCCCTCCCTCCCTCCTTTCTTTCTTTTTCTTTCTTTCTTTCTTTCTTTTCTTTTCTTTTCTTTTCTTTTCTTTTCTTTCTTTCTTTCTTTCTTTCTTCTTTCTCTTTCTTTCTTTTCTTTTCTTTTTTTTGAGACAGAGTCTGGCTCTGTTGTCCAGGCTAAAGTGCAGTGGTACAATCTTGACTCACTGCAACTTCCACCTCCTGGGTTCAAGCAATTCTCCTACCTCAGCCTCCCGAGTAGCTGAGATTACAGGTGTGTTCCACCACACTCTGCTAATTTTTTTGTATTTTTAGTAGAGAAAGGGTTTCACTTTCTCTACTAGTTAGAGAATGTTAGCCAGGATGGTCTTGATCTCCTGACCTTGTGATCCACCTGCCTCGGCCTCCCAAAGTGCTGGGATTACAGGTGTGAGCCACCGTGCTCGGCCTGAGAATTGTTTTCAACATACAGAGGACATTTGAAGCCATGAGCCTGGATGAGGTATTCAATAAGAGAGTGCAGGTATGTAGACAAATGAACCAAGACTCTGCTTTAACATTACATGGTCTAGAAAAGGAAGAAAGACACAGAGAAGGAAAATAAGGAGGGAAGTTCCTTGTAAGGTGGAAGGAAAACCAGATTGTGGTACCGTGGAAGAAAGAAATGTCATGGAGAGAGGGGTGGATCAATTTTAACTAATGCTGAAGATGAGTCAAACAAGATGCAGTTGAAGATCAGTGGAAGGTCAACAGGAAGTTCATCATTAGTGATCTTGACCTTGACCTTGTTTGGGGAGTGGAGGAAAAAGCCTAATTTAGAGAGTTTTTTTTTATTTTTTATTTTTTATTTTTTTAGATGGCATTTCACTCTGTTCCTCAGGCTGCAGTGTAATGGCACAATCTAGGCTCACTGCAACCTCTGCTCCCAGGTTCAAGCAGTTCTCCTGCTTTAGCCTCCTAAGTAGCTGGGATTATAGGGCCTGGCCACAATGCCTGACTAATTTTTGTATTTTTAGTAGAGACAGCGTTTCACTATGTTGGCTAGGCTGGTCTTGAACTCCTGACCTCAACTGATCTGCCCACCTTGACCTCCCAAAGTGCTGGGATCACAGGCGTGAGCCACCGCACTGGCCTAGAGTTTTTAAGAGAGCATGAGAGGAGAGGAAGTGGAGGCAAGAAGTACAGACAACTTTTTCCAGAAATTGTATTGCAAAGAGTAGTGGTAAAAATATATCATTAGCTGTTGTGGGAAACAGGGTCAACTTGATTTTTTAAAATAGAATATGTAATATTTATTTGGATGCTGTTGATGAAGGTGATTCATTAAAGAAGAAAATGTTAATGACGTGGAGACGTGCCATGTTTTTGAGGTAACAGGAAGGGATGAAGTCTAGTGCGTGATTGAGAGGCTGGCCTTATCAATAGGGTTTAGTAGGAAGAGTATGATTGTAGTTGCTGGTAAGTTGATTGGCATGGTGGAAGGAAGCTTGAACATTCTCTACTGATTGCTTTATATTCTGTAATAAAAACTTTTTTATTGCTAAGAATAACCTACGGAAAATTATAGCAAATATCCATGTACAGCTCAATGAGTTGTCATATAAGAAGTGCAGCCTTCATCTTGGTCAAACAATAGAATATTGTAGGCACCCCAGGAACCCCTCATATGTTCCTTTATAATCCCCATGCAGTTTGTCCTCCATCAAAGTAACCACTCTCCTGAATTATTACACCACAGTTTCATTTTGAACTTTAAATAAATATAATGATTCGATGTATAATGGTTTGCATTTCTGACAACCATTATGTTTACAAAATTCACTTACTTTGTTGTGTATACCTGTAGTATATTTTATTTTTATTTCTGTAGAGTGTTCCATTGTAACATGGTACAATTTAATTTTTCATTCTGTACTTAATGGGCATTTGGGTTGTTTCTAGTTTTGAGCTTTTAGCCCGTGATGCATTTTACTGTACAAGCATAGAAGGAGGCATTTTTGTTAAACACATAATTAGGGATGGAATTTCTGGGTCAAGGGGTATCCACATGTTCAATTTCAAGAGATAAAGACAATCACTGTAGTCCCAGCACTTTGTGAGGCTGAGGCGGAAGGGTCACAAGGTCAAGAGATTGAGACCATCCTGGCCAACATGGTGAAACCCCATCTCTACTAAAAATGCAAAAGATAGCTGGATGTGGTGGCAGATGCCTGTAGTTCCAGCTGCTTGAGGGGCTGAGGCAGGAGAATTGCTTGAACCTGGCAGGCAAAGGTTGCAGTGAGTTGAGATTGCACCAGTGTACTCAAGCCTGGTGACAGAGCAAGACATCATCTTAAAAAAAAAAAAAAAAAAAGACAATCATTATCATTTTTTTGTATCATTTGTCCTTTTATTGGCAGTGTATGAGTGTTCTGACTATCCCAAATTTTCTTTAACACTTGTAATTGTTGTGTTTTAAATTTCAAGCTTTCTAATGAGTATGGATTTTATTTTATCTTTCTCTAGAAACAGAGTTGAGTATATTTTCATATGCTTATTGGCCATTTGAATATGTTTTTCTATAAAGAATCTACTCAAGTTTCTTGCTCATCTATCAATTAAGCTGTCTACCTATTTTCTATCAAACGATGTTCTTTATTCTGGATATGAGTGCTAGGCTAGTGGTATATGTTGCATTTCACATTCTGTCATTTGCTTTTTAAATCTAGTAACGACACTTTTGAGGAGCTGAGGTTCTTAACTTTAATATAGTCCTATTCACCAGTTTTTGCCTATATTCTTGATGTTTCCTATATAAGAAAATTTTCATAACCTTTATTAAAAAGATGTTTGTTATCCTCTGAAATCAGTGTTGATGGGTTTTTCACATTTAGAGCTAAAATTGACTTGGAATTGACATGAGATAGGCTCAAAAGTAATGTGTTTTCATAAGGAAACCCAATTTTCTCCACAATGTTTACTAAAAAGACCATTTCTTTCCCACATCTCCGAAGTGTCAGATTAGTCACAAAATAAGTATCTGTACATAACTTTATAGGTTTCTTGGTCTATATTCCATTTACTGGTTTATGCATTTCTTTTTTCATTATTACCACATTTTGATTAATGTTGCACTATAATCAGTTTAAGATTGTAGTAGGTTAAGTCCTCCCACCATAGCCTCTTGTTCTTCTTTAAATGTCTTGGCTGTACCTAGCCCTTTGCATTTAGTTATAAATTTTGAAATCAGCTCTTTAGCTACAAGAACATAGGATTTTAGTGGGTATTAAATTGACTATATTGGTCAATTTTGGGAAAAATTGGCATCTTTACAGATAGTGTCTTTCAAAGTATGAAAATGATACATCCCTTCATTAATTAGGTTTTCTTTAATTTCTCTCAAAATGTTTCACATTTTTCTGTATAAGAATCTTACACATCTTTCATAAGATTTATTCTTAGCTATCTCATTTTTTTATGTTATTATCAATAATATGTTTTACAATGTTCATTTTCTGATAGTCTATTTTTGTTTTATTAAAGTGTATATATTTCTGTACAAAACCCAATTCATAATCCCAGTAATTGAAATGTAGACTATTTTAGATTTTTTTTTCACATACAAACTTATATTGTGATAAATAACAGTTTTATGACTATCCAATGATTATTCCTTCTAACTTTTTCTATCTTATCGTACTGGTTAGATTCTCCAGCAAAATATTAAATATAGATGATGATAACAGACAGTCTACTTTTATGCCAGACATCAGAGAAAGTTTTAAACTTTTCACCAATACTTATGGTGCTTGCTGTAAGTTCTACTTTAATAGATTAAGGAAGTTCTCATCTAGTCATAGTTTGTTGAGAGTTTTAATCTTAAATGGATGTTAAACTTTACTAAACAAATTTTCTTTCATTTTGAAATTATCAAATGATTTTTCTCTTTTGCTGTGTCCATATTGTGAGTTACTTTGATTTGCTCTTAAAGGTTAAATTAACTTTGCATTTGTGGGATGAACTCCACTTGGTTGTGATTGTATTATCATTTTTTTTCCATATTGCTATATTAGATTTGCCATTATTTAAAGAAATTTTGCATCAATATTGACAAGTAATTTTGGCCTGTAATTTTCCTTTCTTTTAATGTTCTCATCGTTTGGTATGAAGATTATAGTAGTTGTCTATAATGAGTTTTGAAGTGTTTTCTTTTTTATATTCTTCAAAGTAATTTCTGTAATATTTCATTTTGCTTTTCTGAAATGTTTGATAGAATATAGATGCAACCATCTAGTCTTGAAGTTCTCTTTAAGGGAGGGTTGGTGATTATAAATTCAACTTCATTAATAATTGTAGGACTATTCAGAACAGAAAACCAAATACCACAAGTTCTGACTTATAGTGGGAGTTGAACAGTGAGAACATATGAACACAGGAAGGGGAACATCACACACCAGGGCCTCTCAAGGGGAGGGGGATTGGGGGAGAGATAGCATTAGGAGAAATATTTAATGTAGATGATGGGTTGATGGGTGCAGCAAACCACCATGGCACATGTATAGCTGTGTAACAAACCTGCATGTTCTGCACATGTACCCCAGAACTTAAAGTTTAATAAAAAAACTAAAACTAAAAAGTTAAAGATAACCAGCAAACATTGTCTATATTAAGAAATAAAGAGAGATGACTCAAAATCAGAAATAAAAGAGGAGACATTACAACTGATTTCACAGATATACGAAGTGTCATAAAAATTACTATGAACAATTATATGCCAACAAATTAAATAACCCAGAAGAAACAGATAAATTTCTAGACACATACAACCTACCAAGACTAAATCAGGAGGAAATAGAAAATCTAAACAGATGAAGAATAAGTAAGGAGATTCAATTCATAATAAAAAGTCTCCCACCAATGAAAAGTTCAGGACCTGTTAATTTCACTGATGAATTCTACCAAATATGTAAAGCATAATATCAGTTCTTCTCAAACACTTTCAAAAAATTGAAAAGAGAAAGTACTTCTAAATTCATTTTACAAGGCCACATTACCCTGATACCCGAGCTGAGCAAGAATACTATAAGAAAAAAAATTACATACCAATATCCCTGATGAACATAGACATGAAAGTAGCCAACACAATATTAGCAAACCAAATTGAACAGCACATAAAAAGGATCATTTACTATAATCAAGTGGGGTTCATCCTAGGGTTACAAGGATGGTTCAATATATGCAAATTAATAAATGTGATATGTCACATTAACAGAATGAAGGAAGAAACCTACATATTCATCTCAACAGGTGCTGAAATAGATGATAAAATTTAGCATCCTTTCATGATAAAAACTCTCAATGTATTAGATATAGAAGAATTACACCTCAACACAATGTTATGGCTAATCTAATATTCAACAATAAAAAGTTGAAACTATTTCTCTAAGGTCAGGAATAAGACAAGAATGTTGGCTCTTACTACCTCAATTCAACACAGGACTGGAAGTTCTAGCCAGACCAGTTAGGTAAAAGAAAGGAATAAAAGGCAATCAAATAGGAAAGGAAGAAGGTAAATTGTCTCTGTTTGCAAATCATATGTTCTTTTTTCTTTTTTGAGACAAAGTCTCACTCTGTCGCCTGGGCTGGAGTGCAGTGGCATGAACTTGGCTCACTGCAACCTCTGCCTTCCAGGTTATGGCAATTGTCCTGCCTCAGCCTCCTGAGTAGCTGAGATTACAGGTGTGTGCCACCATGCCCAGCTAATTTTTGTATTTTTAGTAGAGACGAGGTTTCACCATGTTGGTCAGGCTGGTCTCAAACTCCTGACCTTGTGATCCACCTGCCTCGGCCTCCCAAAGCGCTAGGATTACAGGCATGAGCCACCGCACCCGGCCTCATATGTTCTTATATGAAGATAACTCTAAAGTCTCCACCCAAAAACTGTTAGAACTAATAAATGAATTCAGAAAGTTATAGGATTCAAAAATCAACATACAAAAATCTGTAGCATTTCTGTACATGAACAACAAACTATATGAAGTAGAAATCAAGAAAACAATCCCATTTATAACAGCTACAAATAATGAATTCAACCAAGAAGGTGATAATCTATACACTGAAAACGAAAACACTGATGAAAGAAACTGAAGACACACACACACACACGAAATGGAAAGAAATCCCTAGTTCATGAACTGGCAGAATTAACATTTTTAAAATGTCCATACTACCCACAGCAATCTATCAATTCAATATAATTTCTATCACAATTTCAATGCCATTTTTTACAGAAATAGAAAACCCAATACTAAAATATATATGGAACCACAAAAGACACTGAATAGCCAATGAAATATTGAACAAAAAATTGAAGCTGGAAGTATCACAATACTTGACTTCAAAATACACTTAGAAATTGTAGTAATCAAAATACCTTGGCACTGGCATAGAAACAGACATATACACCAATGGAAGAGAATAAAGAGCCCAGAAATAAGTTCACACATTTATAGCAAATTGATTCTTGACAAAGATGTCAACACACAATGGGAAAATCACAGTCTCTTCACTAAATGGTGCTGAGAACGATATCCACATGCACAAGAATGAAATTAGACCTTCATCTCACATACCATAAATAAAAATTAATTCAAAATGTATTAAAGACTTGAACATGAGACGTGAAATGATGAAACTACTTGAAGAAAACATAGGGAAAAATCCCTCTGAGATTAATCTGGTCAGTGAATTTTTGACTAAGACCCCCAAAACACAGGCAATAAAGCAAAGATAGACAAACGGAATTACATCAACCTAAAAAGCTTCTGCACAGCAAAGGAAACAATTGACAAAGTAAAGAGACAACCTATGGAATGGGGAAAAAATTAGTATTTACAAACAATAAATCTGAAAGGAGTTAATATCAAATATGTAAATAACTTCAACAGCTCAAGAGTAAGAAAAAAAATGATTAAAAATGGGCAAAACACCTGAATAGACATTTCTTAAAAGAAGACATATGAATGACCAATAAGCATATGAAAAATTCTTAATGTGACTAATCATTAGGGAATGTAAATTAATGTCATAATGAGATATTCCCTTACAACTGTTAGAATGACTATTATCAAAGAGATGAAAGAAAAGTGTTGGTAACGATGTAGAGAAAAGAGATCCCTGTATACTACTGATGGGAATGTAAGCAAGTACAGCCATTATGGAGAACAGTATAGACAGTTCTCAAATAATTAAAAGTATGATCTAGCAGTCTAAGTATTTGCATATATCCAAAGAATGTAAAATCAGCATGCCAAAAAGATATCCGCATTCCCCTGTCCCTTTTAGCATTATTCATGATAGCTGAGAAATAAAATAAACCTAAGTGTTCATCATTAGATAAATGGATAACAAAAATGTGATTTATACACACAACGAATTGTACAATTCAGACTTAAACATCCAAGCCACAACATGGATGGACCTGCAAGGCATTATGTTAAGTGAATTAGGCTAGGCACAGAGATATAAATACTGCATAATCTCATGCGTGTGTGGAATCTATAAAAGTCAGACTCATAAAGTAGAAAGTAGAATGGTGGTTATCAAGGGTTGGGGGTGAGAGGGGAATTGGACAAAGGATATAAAATTTCAGTTAGGTAGGAGAAATAAGTTCAAGATATCTGTTGTATAACGTGGTGGCTATAGATAAGAACAATGTATTGTATTCTTAAAAATCTTTCAAAGATTTGTTAAGTGTTCTCACCTCAAAAAATGATAAGTAAAAGAGGTGATGCATGTTAATTAGCTCTACTGAACCATTCTGCAATGTATATGTGTTACAGAACACTATGTTGTACCCAATAAATACATATAATTTTTGTTAAAAGATAATTTATTAAATATAATATTAAAAGATATATTTCATGGGCCAGTTCATAGGAATTTTTATAAAGTTTTTGTATAACTAAAAAGAATACATAAGATGATGACACTAGTTTTTCTACTGCTAGAGTAAAAAGTTACAAGTAAGGTAATTGGAGAGACTAGAGTAAACCCTGTGATTCTGGGCTAGAATCAGCTAAATCAGGATAAGCTTATGTTTAGATACAGGTGTATCTCATTTTATTGTGTTTTACTTTATTGTACATTTTTCAGATATTTTATTTTGTGCAAATTGAAGGTTTGTGACAACCCTGTGTTGAGCAAGTCTGTTGGCACCATTTTCTCGTAATAATATGCTTACTTCATGTTTCTGTGTCATATTTTAGGTATTTCTTGCAATATTTCAAACTTAAAAAAGTTTTTTAAAGAATGAATTTTTTTTTTTAAGTGAGACAGTGTCTCACTATGTTGCCCCACCTCGTCTTGAACTCCTAGGCTCAAAAAATCCACCCCCATCAGCCTCCGGAGTAGCTGGGACTTCAGGCACACAGTATTCTGGCTGTGAACTTTTTCATTATTATTGTGTCTGTTATGGTGGTCTGTGATCAACAATCTTTGATTGATACATGTTGTGTATATTCTGACTGCTCTACCCATCAACCATTTCCTTCTGGGAAAGCAAATTACATGTATGTTAAATATCCTTGGTCTCTTTCTCCTCTATTGTTTATTTTTTCCTACATATATTTTCTGTCTGTTTTGTTCAGAATATTTTTGTTTCTGCTTTCTAGTTCAATAATATTCTCTCCAGTTCTGTTTCATATTCTGCTGAATTTATCCAACGAATTTTTAATTTTGAACATTATATTTTTCAGGTCTAAAATTTTCTTACTTCATTTTATAGTTTTTAGTGTTCTGTTGAAATTCTCAATCTTGGATTTTATTTTCTTAAACATATTAAGCATATTTATTTAATGTCTTATGTCTGCTTTTTTTGTGGGTTCTTTGTGTATCTATTTTATTTTCTGCTTATTTTCCTTTTTAAATGTATGTGGTATTATCTACTTTTGTTCATGGTTTTTTGATTAAATGTTGGATATTACATGTAGAAATTTTTTAACAATTTTGCAGATGTATCTTCATAATACATAATATATGTTACATTCATTGCAAATAATTAAATATATAAAATAAGTATAAAATCTTCAGGGAAGATATATACTTGTTTCTAGAGGTAAGTAGGGGCACTAGCAGTCTGGATAATCTAATCTAGTTCTGGCTCTGCTTTATTCTTATGGAATGGCTGGTGTTTGTTGTTCAAACTCTAATTATGTGCAGTTTACCAGGATCGCTCCTTCCTGTCTAGACATAGACTCCAATACTTGTGTCCCTTGACAATCAAAGCTATTGAAAATTATTTTTATCTCCTCAGTCTCTCTTATGTCTCTTCCTGTATTGAAAGATGTCCTTGGGATACATGCCAGGCTCAGTTTTCTGGGAATTCTTCTTTTCCTGGATCATATGCCATAATTCTTCACCACCTTTGCTTTCAAAAAGCTTTCATAAATATTTTTTCCAGATTTCATGGTTGGTTCTTAATGAGGGAATTGTCTAGTCCACTTTTACTTGAAATATGTTAGTTACTGCTTAATTTTCTTAGTGTGGTAGAAAGCAAAATTATCAGTTTTCTTAAAGATGAGAAAGAAAGTGTCAGTGGTTTAAGGAGCAAGAAAATGTGTGAAAAAATCAATTATTACCATAATGAGAGGTTAAATGAACTTATTTATATAATAATACTATAGCATTATACTATCAGATTATATTTTACTTGGTATTATTAACAGCACACTTGGGGTTTTTGGTGATTAATTCAAAATGGTACCAGACAGTGTGGTGGGGATTTCCTTTTGCTATGTTCTTTTGTTATACAGGTGCAGAAGGCAGAGATGATTGCTTTTATTTACATCTTTAGTTTTGAAGTAGCTACACTGTCTGAAGTATATACCTTAGGGTTTATCATTGCATGCCAGCAAAATTTAGAGGACAGTCACACTCAAGGAGTTTAGGAGTGGAGCTTTAATATGTAGAAGAGAAACAGCTTTCTATATAAAGTGGTCTCCCAGTGGAAAAGATGGGTGGGGGGCACATGCACCCAATACTACAGTCAGGTTTGAGGAGGTGGTGTCTGGTTTACATATGGTTCATAGATTGGTTCCATCAGGTATGACTTTTACATAGTGCAAGGGAAAGGCTGTTTGCTCTACCCTAATGGACTTTCCAATTGATCGGGGGCCATCTTGTCTGCTTCTTACTGTACACATGGCTTACAAAGAAAAGGGAAGATGGTGACACCATCTTGAACATGTCTAGTCCTTATTTCCTGCCAGCATTCACCTGTGGAAGCTCCCTGCTTGTTGTCTATGTCAGCAGCTCAACTCTACAGGCTGCTCTTTGCTAGAAAATGATTTGGGGCTGCTTTTCATAAAAGGAAAGGTCTTATTAAGGACTCCCATGCCCTTACTATATGCCTGAGTGAGTTCTTCTTAACTCCTGTGTCAGTTTTGTCTAACGAACCCACACTGAGAGACTTTTGCTACCTCCCTTACCTGGGCAAACAAATCCAGGTAAGGGAGGTAGAGAGAAGAGAGGTGATCACGGAGGTGAGAGAGAGTGAAAGTTGATGAGATCAATGGATTGAAAGTCTCGATGGGATAGAAAGATGATTGGCATTGGAATGCTAAAGGAAGAGAGTTGGTAAGAGTATAGCTCAAAGAGGGATTCATGGAACTGAGGTTGTTGGGAGATTGTGGTTATTGATAACAAGGTCTGAGGGAGATTTGTAAGAGAAAGTCACTAAATCATTGAGATAAAGTGGAGGACAAATTGAAAGAAAAGAGTTCAAGACCAAGAGCTGGAATATTGGAAGAATTACTTATGTGCCTACTGAAATGGCCAGTAATTAAGACTGCAGTAGTTTGATCTAACAAGAGCCATGAGAAGTGAGAATTTCAATTCTGAAGAAATCTGGGAGTTGGTGGGAAACATAGGTAAGAATAGTGGGTGATATCATCTCATAAGGTTTTAAGTAAAGAGAATAGTCTGTAAGCATCAATGAGGTTAAACCAGACAACTACTTCACATTCAGTATTTATTTATTTATTTATTTGCTAGGAGGCCGAGGGAGAAACTACTGCCACCATTTGAGAAGACTACTGGGTAAGCACTGTCTATCAGTGGCAATCAGATTTTCATGATGAATCATAGATTCCATTTGACCCTATGGAAATTGACATATGTCCACATTGAAAGACTATTGTTGGGAATAAGAAAGAAAATGTATATGAGAGCATCAGGCATACACTTGCCTACAGTATGGGTTAAATGTTAGAGTCCCTTAACTCTAGTCAAATACCAGTTTCATACTGCTTAGGATGAGTCTAAAATGTGTCAATAGAGAAGGAGAGTTTTGACAATTTCTTTTGACCTCCTGATAATAAGCACTAACCAAGTGTGTGCTCTTTTTCCACACACAGTGTGCACAATTCTGCCTAAAAGCCTAAATTAGAATGTCTTTGGCAGCAAATAACAGAAAATACAACTAAAATAGCTTAATTTATTATTTATTAACTCAAACAACAAAAGGTCTTCTGGTAGGGTGACTTCATGTTTTTTTTATTAAGGGGGTCGATGACATCATCAAGGTCACAGCTTCATATTTTCTGTTTTTGTATTCTGCTGTGTTCAGCATTTCGGATTGTTTTCTTATGCTGGTTTTCTTTATTCACCCAAGATAACAGATGTAATTACAGCCACCACATCCACGTAATCTGGAGGAATGAAAAATAATGCTTCCCCCTGTGTGTGACTTTTTAACAGTGAGGAGAGCTTTTCACAGATGTGTCACTGATGTCTCACTGCTCAGAGCTTCATCCCATGCCCACACCTAGGGCAGTGGGGCCCATGGATGACTCAGACCAGATAGTGTCCACCCTCTGAGGCTGTCACCTCCTTCCCCAAAGGGCAAACCTACATACGTGTCAAAGAAAATCAGGGCATTGTTAGCAATAAAGAAGGAACAAGGACTATGGTTTAGGCACCCAAAGGTGTACTTCAGTCTTCTCCCTTTAATTCTTTAAACAGTTGTTCCTAATATTATTGTTACAATTCTACTCTAATTATCTCTTGACCCTACACTTTCTGACATCTGTTATTTCTATGTATAAATGTATAAACAAACAGATATAATACATACATAGGCAGAGAGTATGTTAACGTTCTATTGCTGCACATCAAATCATCACAAGTTTAGTTTCTTAAGACAGTGTGTATTAATTATCTCACAGTTTCCATGGGGCAGGAGTCCGGGCAAGCTGGCTCTTTGCCTTAAGGTTTCACATGGGTGCAATTGAGAGGTTGGCCACACTGGAACCCAGGGTCCTTTACAAAGTTTATTCAGTTTGTTGGTAGAATTCTGTTCCATGTGGGAATAGTCATGAGGTGCTCATTTTCTTTCTGGCTGTTAGCCAGGTACTGCTCCCAGCTCTTAGAAACTGCTGCAATTCCTCTCCATGGGGTCCCCATAGGGGCAGCATGGATGTTTGCTTCTTCCAGGTCATCAAGACTGCATCTGACCTTCAACCCTCCTCATAACATAACCATAGAAATGTCCCATCACCGTTTGCCATATAATTAACCTAGTCAAGAGCAACTCTCCCATTATGTGCATGGGTTCCACTTACACTTAAGTGGAGGAGATCATACAAGATGTGCATAACAGGGAGTAGAAATCTTGGGGACTATCTTAGAATTCTGCCTACCAAAATATATATGTGTTTTGTTATTATAATTACACGAGTTTTCATTCCCAGGCAGATTTACTCCTTTGAAAGGAGAATCTTTTTTTTCACTCTGCATTCAATACAAATATCTATGCATTTTAATACAATAATCACCATGCACTCATTCATTACAATGGATTGACCATAATAGCTGAACATTCCAAACTGAATTTAGCATCCAGAAAAAAAACCCTTTGGTGGTACAGTAGGGGTCCAGTTTTCAATATCTCTTCTTTGTCCACTTGCTTTTTAAAAGTTCAGATTCTCCCCAAAGAAGTAAAATATCTTTTCATAAGTCCGGCCTGAGAATATTCTTATCCTTTCTAGTCCTATGGTGATTTGTCCCTGTCCTCCCTCTCTTAGGTGTTTGAGATTTTCTCAGATTGGGTAATGTAGGGCCTGACTCAGGATTAGCTTGTCTGGAGCAAGTATGTGGGAACAAAGTCAAAATGGTTCTGGGTGGGGCAATTCTTTAAGGAAAATAAGGAGAAAGTCTCATCTAAACCTCATAAGCTCAGAGTTTAAGGTCTGTAATTACATTTTTTAAAAAACGTACTAATGAATGTAGCAAGTGGCTATGACGTAAGAACCTTATTCTGATCCTGATTCAAACAAAACAAACTGTAACACATTTGTAGACAATCTGAGAAATGTGAATACGTGTTAGATGCTATGGAGGAATTACAGTTATTTTGTTAGGCTTAATAGCATTACTGATGATTGTACAATGTTTATAACTTTTAGAGATATGTTCAGAAGTATGTAGGAGTGAAATGACGGCTGGGACTTGAATTAAAATTATGTAGGGAAGAAATAGAGAGACATGAGAGACGAGGAAGAGAAAGGATAGAGGGAAAAAGAAAAGAGTGCTCATGCACAGACAACAGATGAAGTAAATGTGGCAAATTTGGGATAATTATGAATCTTGTGATGAGTATCTCTGAAAATTCATTATCTTAACCTCTTTTTCACATGTTTTAAATGTTTTATTTAAAACATTTAAAAATAAGATTTGCCAAGTGCTGTTAGGCACTTCTCCATTTGAATGCCTTTGTATAAGCTAAAGAAATGATGGAGTAGGATAATTATTTTCCTTCTATATTTTTATTAAGAGACTCAAAAAATAATGTGATAAATACACTTAAAATAGATAACACGTAGACCAATTTTAAAGTTATCTTCTAACATTTTAAAAGTCAAATCTGAATTAAGTCCACACTCTTGACATTAGTCTCAAAGCAAAATTTATTTTCTTTTCTCTCAATGCTTTCAGAATATCTTTTGAATTCATTTGGCAAGGTATCTGAAGGTTTGCCTTGATTTATTTATAAATCCCTGGGTTTTGCCTGTACAGTTGGCAGCAAGACTATTATAAAATAAAATAGCTTTCCGAGTAGATCCTGTCCTTCTGTGTATCGACCTCATCAACAGTGACACTGATACAGAGGGTGTTATAGGGACAACCTAAGTATGCAGATTGTGGTGGACAGAGGAGCCAAAATGTAATGGAAAAAATACTTCTGTGATGGCTCTTGCCCCAGCAATGAACAGTCTGATTGGCCTTTGCCATGACTCAAGTCACCCAAGGATGGATTAGCAGGGACCAACCCACTTTTGCTCTCTGTTTTGCCAGTGCCTCTGCTCTTTGTGGTGGAACATTATGTCATCCTGATCAGCACACAGCTGAATGACCTTCTGCCTTAAATGTTATTAGCAAGGCTTCTCTATTTGTTTTTATAAAATAGAATTGATGGAACTGTATTATAGGTTGAATTGTGTCCCTCCAAAATCCATATTTTAAAGTCCTAATCGCAGTATCTCAAAATGTGCACGTAGTTGGCAATAGGGACACTGTAGATATAGTCAGTCAAAGTGAGGTCACTAGGGTGGATTCTGATGTGACCAGTGTTCTTACAAAAATAATGGTATGTGAGGAGAAGAGACACACAGAGGAAAGCCCGTGGAGACACAGGCGGGAGACCGTCATCTGCAGGTCAAAGAGTGAGGCTTCTGAAGGAAACAACCCTGCTAACACCTTGATTTTGGATTTCTTGCTTCCAGAGCTGTGAGAAACTAAACTTCTGTCATTTAAGCCACCAAGTCTATTGTGCTTTGTTATGGAAGTTCTAGAAAATGAATACAAACTCCAGATAAATATTAGATGTTTTTTCATTTGCATTGCCATGTATTTATTTTTTTTGCCTATGTTTGAAGCCTTCATACATTCCTAAAGTATACACCAGTAAAATGTCCATTTCACTCATTTAGGATGTATCTATGAAGCACTAAGGGATGTTAAACATCTATTCTTTTTGACTTATAGTTAATCAGTTCCACCTGAGGACAAAGAAATCCCCAGCTTTGGTGCTGAGTTATCTGATGTGCTCTCCTTTTTGCCCTTCCCTGCTGTGGCAGTTTCTACCCTTAATTATCCTGATTAGTTTTCTTTATTTAATGTGGGGAGTGGAGGGTGGGGTGAGGAGTATCAAATGCAGGATTAGAATAGTTGTACTTGAACTAGTATTTTTCTTAATAAAATGTCTTTGTTTTTAAATTAAATCATACCTCTAAAGTTTAGTAGGAGAGAATTAAAATAGAAAAGGGCTTCACTAGACAATACAGAACTCCTAGGAAGTTTTCTTCACAATGTGAGTCTTGTTTCTATTGTGTGTTACTTATATAGCTCTGAGTAAGTTACCAAATTCTTCCAAATTTCAGTTTACTCAGAGACAAAATAGACGATCAATCATAACAGTCTTTCAGGGATCAAGTAAGATAGTCAATATGAATAAATTTCTAAAATATAAAGCACTCTGGAAATCAAGAACTTGGGCAATTATTAGGTCTTTGAAGGCAGAGTTTGTATCTTAGTTTAAACAAATATTCTTGTAACACTTCATAGCATGTTGCTGAATGCATGGAGAAATATTTGTGAAATGGAAATAATTGTTGAAAATAATTGGAGAATGGGGAAGCTTAACGTTTCACCCTTTCTCCAGAAGCTGACTGAGGCTAAACACACAATATTGATTTATTACTGCTGGTGGCAGGTTGTGTCTTCCAAAGCTGCCACTACTGATACATCTCTCTTATCCAACATGCTCTTCTTACAACGTGGCTGACACTCCTGTTTCTGAAAGATGAGTCTAAGCTCCCTCTCCTTGTGACTACCCTGAACGATGGAGTTCAAATGATGCTACCATGCCTTCTGAGACTGAGTAATGAGGGGAGAGCCTCCCAATCCTTCTCTTTCTCTCTCTCTCTCTCTCCACTCGCCTTTCAAAGCTGGCTACCACATTATAAGAAAGCCCCAGCCACATGGAAAGCCATGTGTAGATGTTCTAGTCAGCAGTCCCAGCTAAGGTCTCTGCCTGCATCAACTGCAAGAGCATGCATGGTGGGAGAGTCTTCAGTTGGTTCGAGGTCACAGCCTTCAAGATTTCAGGCCAAGGCTCCAGGCCTCATGGAGATAAGCTGACCTCACTAAGCCCTGTCAGATTTTCTGACTCACAAAAACTGCGAGAGATTGTGAATGTTAAATGTATTTTAAGGCATCAAAATACATTTGTTGTGTGGCAGTACATAACCAATACCTTGGTGAAGCTGGATTAGATAAGGGAGAGCCTCTTTAGGGCACTCCGAACTGACAAGTGATACTCTTGGTTTCAGGCGAAGAAGCTAGAGAAGGGCTGTGACTCTCTTCGACTTCCCTATGAGTGAAAGAGGCATGGAAGAGGATCTCATGTACTAGGGGAGCAGGAGAGGGTAAGGGGAAACGTCTGTGCTTCCATGGAGCAAAGCTGCCCTGATTATTATGTCTAAATGGATGGTTGGCTCTCTTCTGTCTCAATTTAAGTAAGTCACTTCTCCTACCACAGAGAGGAGTGAGTGAGTATAAGAGTGTTTACCTCTAAGGTGCTGAACTCCTATAGAAATATCAAAATGAGGCGTGTTCACCAACAGTGAAAACAGATCATTTAAAAAATTAGAAAAGAGAAATCAAATAAATATTTTTAACTGCAATTTAATAGCCATTTTTAAAAATAGTAAGGTCAATGTGTGTGTGTTTGATATTTCTAGCACACATTGACCTACTCCCCAGTTATAATTTTTCCCTCTCTTGCCTGACCTACTTCATCTTAAACGTCACTATGGTTATGAAAATAAGGACCTGATTAACATCAGTAGTGGTCACTGGACCACTGAGAACACATGCAATAGTTTCAAAGGAAGAAATTGGGGACAGAACTAATAATACTGAAATACTGAAAGGTGGAATCTGGTTCTGAGTAATGAGGATGTGGTTTCAGAAATCATCTGATCTGCTCTACCAGAGCTGATACAACTTTTCTTTATGGAAAAAATAAGCATGAAAGTACCTGGTGGTTCTTTTTAATCTGGTGCTATTTTAAAATTGTATGACAGTGTTAATACTTGCTCTTTCCTTTCAATTGACTTCCTTGGGGATTTAATCTGTAGGTTCTCTCTTTCTTTTACTTGAAAAAAAAAACATTTTTTTTTTGGTAGTGTCTATGCTGCTAAATTGTCCATGTTTTTCAGTACTTTCTCACAGGATAATGCTATTTTGTCCTTGTTTTCAAGTTTTGTTTTTAATGTAAGGCTTCTGTACCTAGAGATTGTCATTTGATATAAGAACATACTGAGACCTTCAAACTCCATAATTAAATTTGATGAATATCTAATTCATAAATTAGCTAAGATTCTACAATTTACCTTTTCCTACATCTATTTACTTGAGCAATCTTCCATTAAAAGTTCGGTGGTGAAGTATTTTTCAAACCCCACACCATCTTTTTCTTCTATAAACAAAAATAAATACAGAGTTTATTTTTAGACAATCTTATGTTAAATCAAAGGATATATCAACCCTTCTAGTGGAAAAGAGTGGCAAAGGAGATGTCTGCCACTGATCTTGTCTTGGGATAAAGGTGTTTTCTTTCATTTAACCCACTCCATGTCTGTCTCTGAGTCAAAACCTATGTTGGCCACTTCAAATGACAAAGATACAACTTGTCTACTGAAAGGTGCTCTGAAAGATTACTGAAAAATCATAAGAAATTTCAGCTGCCTGCAAATGTTTCTGGCAGATTGAAGAGCTTGACCTTGAGACCAACCTTAAGCAATCTGGGTATTTGTCTCTCATGTATTTCCCTGATGGGTATGAGTATCACTTGCATTAAAAATGATGGATGTTGGCAATTTCATATTAATTTCCACAGGAAAAAAATCTTAACACCTTCTCATGGGTTCTGACCAGAGAAAGAAAGAGAGAGAGACTCTATTGCAGCTAAATATGTTTCCAGGCAATTTTTGTGTAAACAAGTTTGAATTGGGGCCTTGGAATAGCTGAGAAAAACGTGTCATTGGCAATTGTCCTAGAATTACAAACAGTGCAAGAAAATGATGAAGTCACCTATTCAAGTAATCTCCAGGCACAAAAAAGAAAATAGGACATTTATTCTGTCTCACACTTTTCTTGGATCTGCTGGAGAGGAACTGAATCTCAGCAAGTTCTAAAAACAACTCGATTTGTGCTTATTCTTACTTATTCCTGGTAGAATTTCTCTCATCACAGACAGAATCATTTATCACTTTATAATGTGCATTTCCCCCTTACAGTCTCCATGTTTTAAATTAATTAAATGAACTTTAAAATATCTTAAGAACTCAGTGCTGACTACTTCAGTGTGTTTTAAATATGGGACTCTTTGGCACATTTTAAAGCCCTGTTAGTTGAGTGTGTGTGTGTGTGTATTAACCCACTGAGCCTTCTTTTTTACTATGTATTGAAAATAACTTGGCAGAGGTGATTTTTTTCTGAAAAATGTCTAGGTATATTATGTTTAGTCAGTTATAGTATATCCGGTAGACCTAATAAGGACAAGTTATTGTTTGTTCATTCAAGCAGAATATTTACTATTTCACTCCAATATATTAATTTTATCCTTCTCTTAAGCTTATACCACACCCTATATTTTCCTTTGAGAGGGCTGTGGCAGATAGTAGTCTAAGCCTGGGACTGGAGTGTAGGGTGAGTGTGCTTGGGGCGGAGGGTCACAGTGATTGTGTAAATAGGTTAAAGACGCTATAGGCTAGATGTGAGTTAAATAATGAGTCAACCACTATAAATTAAAATGACAGAAGGATGGCTTTATTGTCATACTACACTTTGTGCATGCACTAACAGAAAATGAAATTACTCTGTAAAAATATTACAAACTACAGGCCCAAAAGATTATTAACCAAATATATGAGTACTGATTGTATAGCTAAGATTATATGAAGATGCAAAAAATAGTTCTGACACACCATTTTCCAAAAAAAAATTTAATTGAGACATATATTTCACATTTATTAATCAAAAAGTCTCCATTTGCAAAGAAACAATGTTCTTCATTCTAGTGAGCTAATCTGATTGGAAAATATTTGGTCTCATTTGTGGTACTGGATGTACCTCTTTGGGTCCTGTTTTTACTCTTTCTGCTACCATGCAGATTTGTGATGAAAAAGAATCCCCACGTATCTCAGTTGTGCGTGTTTGGCCACAATAGTAATAGATCAAACTCAAGTGTAATAAGAAGAGCTGTGAATTTTCTTCATAAACTGTGGACTGACAAGTGAATAATAGGTGCTTTCAGTTTTCTTAATTATAAAATCAGATCAACTGTTAGGGAAATTCAATCAGTTTCGAGGTAGGCAAATTAAAAAACACACCCAGTTAAACAAAAATATTGATGCGAGGATTGTGTATCAAACAATAGAACTTCAAAAATGCCTGAGTTAGAGAAAGCAGAATGGAATATCTGCAAAATGCAAGTATAGAGCATTTTGAACACAAAGAAAATGTCTTTCTTTGATTATTTGTGAAGACTTCTATCTTACTCGTGGAAGTTTCTATTCAAAACTGATAGAAAAGGGCAAAAGCACTGTTATTCTAATATCCACTTTTCATTTTCTTGAAAATTTCATTTTAGGAGACTCCCTACCTGAGTTTTTAAGTATATAATGACCAAGAGATTGCATTATTCCCATTAGTTAAACAGTTAATTTAAAGAAATAATCGAAGATATATGAGTTAGAGAAAAAGATGACTTGAATTAAGATGTGGGCAATTTTAATCAAGACACGCTATATTCAGTAAACTCCATAAGATCAGTGAAGGGAAAAATGTATTAAGGTTAATCAGTTTTGAAGAAATGTAACTAGTAGATAACGTGCCTTGGTTTTTTTTTCACGTTGACAGGTGTAATAAGCACAATCACTGTTCATCTATATTTCACTGGGCATAAATGCAAATTTCACATTTTCACAGAAGAGGGAATTTTATTACATTATATTGATTTAGAAATAATTCATTAACCTCTACTCCTTCTTTTTCTTTACATATCAATCTGTCTCTATTCACGGCTTTATCTTCATTTTTCAAGTGGTTACTGTGAAGTGTCTTATATTGCAGGCTATTAAAAAACCGTCTTTTATATATTCAGCTTTGTCATTCTTAGCACAAAACTGGTACTTCTTTTCTATACATTTTTGGTTATTATTTTGGTGTTCAGGAATGTTTTCTATGTTTTCTTGAAGTCAATTGAAGATAATTCCATAGTCTCATATAGTGCAGAATACTTGTGTCCTTTATGGACCTTCACCAGCTTTTTGGAAATGAAACATATTTATATGCTGATTTTTCTTTCTCCCTCCAAAATCAAGTCTATATAATGTAGATGGATAAATGGGTCTGAGTCTCTTATATTAGATCAGTGACTTTCAATGAGGGAGGAGAGGGATATTAGGAAGCCCCCGCCCAACCTGGGACATTGGACAATAATATCTGGAGACAATTGTGATTGTCATGAGTGGAGGGTTTCTTGCTACTGACTTCTAGGAATGGAGGCAAGAGATGAGGCTTGATGGCTTACCATTCATAGAATGGCCCCCGACAATGAAGAATTATGTGGTCCAAAATGTTAATAGTGTATGAACTTGGGAAAACCCGGATTAGATAATTCTCATTGAAGTCTAGAGTTCATTACTCTTTAGCAGTGTCAAATCAGATATAACTTCACTTCCTGGCACCTTTCTTTCCCTTTCCCATAAAAGTTGAAAGTTGAGCCTCCAAATAAATAATCAGTGATGCACCAAAGTGTTTATGCACAAGGATGCTTACAAAATTTTATTTATAATTGTTAAGAGGTAGAAAACAAGCTAGATGTCTAATGATGCAAGATTTTATAGAGTTAAAATTATAGTTAATTCATAATTGAAATAACATGTAGCATAAAGACTTATATTTTAGGTGAATGTTGAAATAATATAGAAAGTGTGCAGTGCATGCAGTGAAAAAGTTATCATGTGACATATACAGAGTGATCTAATATTATGAAAATATGTGTGTTGTTTATTTGTTCTCATAGAAAAAAACTGAAAACAAAAATGTTATTTGGTTGCCTCTCGGTAGTGGCACTATGGGTTAATTCTGCAATTAATCTATACTTTTAAATTATTAAAGTAGAAATGACGTTTTAAAAAGTGTTGACAGTAAAACTAGCTATGAGACTCAAAGTGATTGGCTGTTGCTGAGAGTGCAAACCCTGGGACCTGACAGGTGTGAGTTTGCATCTTTATTCTGCTACTCACTTGCTGTGTGACTTTGGGCCTCAGTTTTTTCATTTGTAAAAGTAATGGCCCCTTAAAAGGGTTGTTTTGAAGCTTAAGTGGTACTGTATATAAATCATCTGGTCAAATTTAGCTCTTTGTCACCCTTCTTTAAATGAGATAATTTAAGGCATTATTCTGTGGATTCTTGAAGGTGTTTCCCTATTTATTTATTTATTTAGACACAGGATCTTGCTCTGCCACCCAGGCTGGAGGCACAATCACGACTCGCTGCAGCCTCGACTTCCCAGGCTCTGGTGATCCTCTCACCTCAGTCTTCTGGATAGCTGACACACCACCATGGACAGCTAGTGTTTTGTATTTTTTGTAGAGGTGGGGTTTCGACATGTTGCCCAGGCTGGTTTCAAGCTTCTGGGCTCAAGCAATCCACCCACCTTGTCCTCCCAAAGTGCTGGGATTACAGGCATCAGCCAGCCCGCCAGCCTGTTTTCCCTTTTATTTACTCCCTACAGTGATCAATCCATATCTTGGATCTTAGTACTGAGAAATGTACTTGCTCTTTGATTTGTAGCTGCATTAGAGAACTTGGTTTGATGCCATATTCCCATCCCCACCACTGCCTCAGCTTCCGGTTTCAAGTCAATTTAATGTGATTTGATTCATAACTATTAACAGAGCACGTATCTCTTTTTCTTTTTCTTTCTTTCTTTCTTTCTTTCTTTCTTTCTTTCTTTCTTTCTTTCTTTCTTTCTTTCTTTTTCTTTCTTTCTCTTTCTTCTTTCTTTCTTTCTTTCTTTCTTTCTTCTTTTCTCTCTCTCTCTCTCTCTCTCTTTTTTTTTTTGCATCTTTATTCTGCTACTCACTTGCTGTGTGACTTTGGGCCTCAGTTTTTTCATTTGTAAAAGTAATGGCCCCTTAAAATGTTTTTTTTTAAGACAGAGTCTTGCTCTGTCGCCAGGCTGGAGTGCAGTGGCGCAATCTTGGCTCACTGCAACCTCCGCCTCCCAAGTTCAAACAATTCTCCTGCCTCAGCCTCCTGAGTAGCTGGGACTAGAGGCGCGCGCCACCACGCCCAGCTAATTTTTGTATTTTTTAGTAGAGATGGGGTTTCACCATGTTGGCCAGGAAGGTCTCAATCTCTTGACCTTGTGGTCCGCCTGCCTCGGGCTCCCAAAGTGCTGGGATTACAGGCGTGAGCCACCGCGCCCGGCTGCTTCTGTGATAAATACAAACATGAATGAGACAAGATCCCTCTTTTACCAGTCTCACGGCCTGGCAGCTGAGGCACATGCATGTACAAGAAACACTAGCTAGTACAAGGTTGCAAAAGAGGTATAGACCGTGAAATGAGTGGACACAGAAGGGAGAGATGAAAACGTTTTGTAAAACTGGGGAAGTACTAGGTACAGTTTCTAAGAATGGGAGAAGCTAGTGGTGGGAAAGGAGAGTATTCCCAGTGTTTCATTCATGGTGGACGGATACCTGGGAAGTGAAGAGTTGAGACATCTTCAGAAACTGCAACAAATCTGATGTGAATAGCTTACTGTGGACAGCAAAGTAAGAATGAGAATTGGACTGAAAAAGAAGACTTGGAGCAGATTAGAATGGTCCTTGAATAATGAGATAAGGAAACCAGGTTTTATTCTGTGTGCAATGGGGGAATCGCTAAAAGTTCTTAATGGGAAATGGCATAAAAATAAACTCTGATTAGTCATGAAAAGGTCATGTAGCTAAATTTAAAACCTATTTTATCTTACATGAAGTAGGCTAACTTACAACTACACTCAACTCCTCCAGGCAAACCACGTGTTTCGTATTTTTGTAATTAATTAGAATTAAAGAATTTTGGACAAAATTAATGGGAGCAAGAACAGTGTCTTACGCCTGGGTCACGATACTGATTGAAGGTATAATGATAGTGACTGATTCCTGAATAAAATTATTATTTCTATCTCTAAAATGATCAGATAGAATTAATCTGAGGAATTCATCTATTATACAGTTGAGAAATAAATTAACATCAGTGCTTAAATTATTAAGTTCAATTCCAAATTTCCCAAAGGAAGAAATATGATTTGAATACATACTTTCGAGTATATATGTTATGTGGCTGATCTGCAGGATTTACTTTTTAGCAGATTACACCCTTGGTTTATAACATTGTTAGTAAATTCATTTTCAGAGAGACGAAAATCCTACTTTAATGGCACAAAAAAATCGTTCTTACCAATTCTAAATTCAGTGCTTATATTATTAATTTTAAAGAATGGCCAAGGGAAGCAAATAATAAGAGTTTGCTTACCTGAGGAAAAATATACTAGACAGGAGAGCCTGTCCACTTTCTTTTTAGATGATTCTGTGGAATATGTTGGCTCATTACCAAAATACATATTTTAAGAATTATAGTTCTTTCTAAGCAGTGTTTTGCAGTCCATTTCCAAGTCGAAGGTGATTTAAATTACATGATTTCTCTGTGCATTTCAAATAAGGTTTTTAATATTTTAGTTTTAAGTAATAAAATGCCATTCAAGTGTGTAATTTATTACTAAACCCATTAATATTTATAGCCCAAAAATGATTTTCCTGAATGGTGGAAAAAACCTCTCAATATCATTTCTTGCCCAGAAAAAAAAAGCAACCACAATGACAAATCCTGTGACAGAAATATATTAAATATCAACTTTTTAAAGACGAAGAACATAAACTTTTACATCACGTCATTTTCTATAGAATTCTGCACTCTGAAAATCCAAGTTAAGTTTAATTCATAGACTAAGTATTGGGGATGTTTATGTGATTATGCAGTATTCTCTGTAAACTCTGATTTTGGAAACTGTCTTTTGAAATAAATAATTCAACTCAATAAATGTCCAATGTTATGTATTTAAGAAAGAGCTTATGATGTCTAGAGACATCAGTCATTAATTTTATTCAATAAATGTTTACCCAGACCCTAATATGCACTAGGTACTGTTTAAGGCAGTGAAAATACAGCAGTGGTATGATAAATCTCCAACATCCATAGTCTTAAAGGAGCTTATATTTAATGGAAAACTATTTTGTTTTACTCCATATTAATAAATGAAACATGTGATTCATTTTTTATGCATTTAATTTTTTCTCAAATGTTGTAAACTTTTGACACGTTTCTTCTGTGTGCCCAGGGCTGTATTGCACCACAAAGATGCTGAAAAGATAAACACCAGAGTCAATGACTTTGAAGGGTTGATGATCATTTCTTTATTTTTGTGTCCCTTCTGAGGACTCTATCTCCACTTGACTTACCATGATAGCCCATATGGTCCTATCTCTTCTTTTAGTTCTAACTCTCACAAGCCAGGATGAAACAGAATGAAAACCACTGACAGAGTCATTTCCCAGAAGACCACTTTTACCATGTCATTCTCTGCTTGAGAAGCTTTAATGTTCAATTATTTTCTGGGAGATCAAGGCTGAATTCTAAAATCTGGTGTCACTCAGTGTTAATCAGGGAAGCAGAACCATTGCATTTATTATAAGTCAGGAATTCATTTTAGGAATAAGACCTAGACAACTGGGCAAGAGAGCTGGGGAAGTGAAAGTCTGAAAGGTGTGTTGGAGCATGACAGAAGTCAGGTGGTGGATCTGAATGTCTCCACTGGTTAGCACAGCTGACAGGTGAGCTTTGTTAATAATGTCTGATATACCTGGAATACTTATCTATCTTCCCTTTGCCAATCTGCATACCTGCTCCCCAACTTAGATGATCCATTAAACCCCAGATTACAATGGCTGTGACTTTGTTTAAAATTGTGATAGCATTTGTGAATATAATATGCATTTGAAATTGTTGTTTCTACTACCTTGAAATGGCTGCTGAATTTTGAGAAAGAGATGACTAACAATGTGGAAAAACAGATTTGCCTAGAGAAAAAGTTCATTGAATGGTTTCAAACAAATGTTGAGAGGTAGAGTTGCACAGATTTATAGAGGATTAGGTGACCTAAAATAGGAGAAGAAGTAGTAAACTGGGTAAAGGTATAAGATTTGTAAATATGGTGGGACTGGACAGATAGATAAGGGATAAATGGAAAGGATGTTCGTCATGTTGCAATAAGAAGGAACAGAGTTGAAAGCCAGATTTACTAGAAAACCAAAGGAATTGTGAGAAAAATAAGTTGAAAATTTCCTTCAGTTTCCAATATGACCTCATACTGATATCTGTGAAACTGTGAAAACAAAGATAATAAAATGGCAGATGTTGTTATATTGTTTGACTCATGCCAGACTCTGCTCTTCACGCTTTCCATATGTTAACTAGTAATCCTCCCTAACTCTGGAGAGGTAAGTACTCTTATTATCTCCACTTTGCAAATAGGGAAATGTGGTACAAAGAGATTATTATTATTATTTTTTGCTCACACTATCACAGCTAGTAAAATATGAAGGTAGAATTTGAAGTCATCCAACTGGACTTCAGAATATATAGTTTTTATCATTGCACTATTCTCTATTTAATAGGAATTTAATTTGTGAAGCTAATAAAAAGCAGCTTATTTCCCTCTTGAATATCTAAGATACCCCAAGACCAGAGAGTTTTAAAAATTATAAACATTCAGCAGTATCACCTCATCAACTTGGAAACCAGGAGAGTTCCCGTTACCTTCTTACCCTTACATTCTTAATTTTTGTACATGTCCTTTTACCTGTCAGTTTATCAAACTGGAGCAGGAAACTATGGTCCATAGGCCAGCAGCATCAGTACAACCTGGGAGCTCATTAGAAATGCAGAATCTCCTGCTGAATCAGAATTTGTCGTTACCAGGAGCTGATTCATATATACATGAAAGATTGAAAAAACTGCTTTAGATTATCTTTTAGAAAAAAGGTGTTCACGAATGAGGCCCAGTACATCTTCACAACAAAATTTACTGCCCATTCCCACCTCCTACCTAATTCTTACCAAACTTCATATAATATCACCTGGAGACTCAGAAAAAAAAATACAGATTCTTGGGTCCCTCTCTAGATGTACTGAATCAAAACTTTCTGGGAAATAAAGTTACCAGTTTTTAAAAGTATCTTGAGTTTTTCTGAAGTGGGGTTACATTTGAACCCTTGGGTTGAAAGTGTAATGTCTCTTTACCTCTGTGTAGAGTGCAGAAGAAATGCATGATAAATCCGATTCACTTATCAAGGCTCAGACCAAAGATCTTCTCTCACAGGCTTTGCCTATGTCTTCAGATGAAATAGTTTCATTTCTCATCATGTGAAACTACTTTTGCTATTGTACCTATTACATTGTGCTTATTTGTTTACATTTCTGTGTTACATCCTGGCTAGACTTCCTAATAGGAACTCCACACATTTTTATTGGATCAATGAATATATAACAAATGACATGTGTTATGAGCATGTAGTACCATTCAGTAATAATGGTAATTTCTCACTATTGACCATGGCTACCTGCTTTACCATCTACTATTCTTTAGTGATAGAGTTTTTCATTCTTGCAATTTCTTGCAGAAGAACAGCCTATGAATCATTTCATAGCATCATGTTATATTATTATTTTTATGACAAATATTTGTTTTAAATATTTTTTCTTAGGTGTAGGTGAAAAACGTAAAAATACCAAATCATCCACTTAAATGTATTTTATACATGGTTCATACATAATTTCATATTAAGAAACTAGCCAATGCATTTAGTCTGTTATTAATTACAAAAAAAAATAGGTACATAGGTTGAACTCATTCTCAAAGATCTGTTCGTTCTCTTTCTTAGAACTTCAAGAATGATCTTATTGTTTTAAAAAAATAAATATATGTTTTGGGAATTTTAGAATCAGGAATGAGTAGGACTATACTTTTGTGCTAACCTGACCTGTGTTAGCCTGACCGACTCCATCTTGCTGAGAGCCAGACAGACTCCATCTTAACCTCTGCCTCACCCTTCCCACCATTTCTCCCTTGAGTACATACCTGGGTCACATGGTGCTGGGTCATGTTGTACTTAGAACCATAGAAACATATAAGCGTTGTAACCATATCCTGCTTGACAAGCCCACTTGCTATTGTGAATACTCCCTCGATTAATTGTATGGAAAGTACTGAATGCCACCCCGCCTTGGTAACCAGCAATCATGGGAACTGCTTGTGTATGCTCTCCTTAGTTAATCAACAATCATGGGAGCCTCCTGCCTCCTAGTTACCAGCCTCCTCCCCTAACTTGCTTATTCTGCTTCTGTAAAATTCCGCTTTGCCCCCTTACCCTGAGCAACACATAAAAGGAAATCACACTGCTTCATCAGGGCTGAGAGATTCTGAGCATGAGCTGACTCTCGGTCGCTGGCAATAAAGAACTCATGGTTCAAACTCAGAATGTGGCCCTTTCCATCTAACTCACTTGATTATAACACTTTGACTCCCTTTTCTTTATTCTTAAAAAAAAGGATTGACTTTGCATAGATTTAAGGGCATCAGAAACTTCGGAGTGACTCATAGGAACTACATTTTCAACTTCTACTTCTAATTTCTGAATTTAGAACTTCCCTGTGGAAGCCTGAAATTGAGTTTTTCCTGATTATTTAATTTATAATTACTTCAGCTATTTAGCATGACAAAGTTACCTGAAACAACTTGGAAATCAGGCTGTGTGGTCACAAAATGACACCAACAAAAATGAATAAAAATCTCTTTTTCTATGTAGCATACAACTTCCTGTTCTTAGAAAGATGCTTTGCTACAGTTGGAGTTAGATTAAATATCACTACCTTGTTTAGATTCTTCTATTTTTCCTAGGGTTTACCTTAATTAACCCCATTGTTTCCATTGTAAAACACAATTGTCAATTTTAGACAATATGATCAAAGGTGTAATTATAGGGTAAATATGTAAGCATTATATATCCTTTTAAAGATAATCAGAGTAAATGCTTCCTTTTCCTTAGGAACAAATATACTTATTGATTGGGCACAAGATGAGAGACCTACCTTAAGGTAAACCTTCCTAATGACTAAACATAACAGAGTTTATGACACCAAACAGCTATTGCTAAGTGCAGGAGGAGGTTTTGAATAAGGATGACACTGAAATATAAAACAGAATTTATTAATAAAATGTATAAAATTTTTTATATAAATAGATAAAGCTACACATTTACCTTACTTCAGTAGGTCACATTCAGAAGTGCAGAAGATAAAAATATGTGAAGAAATTCCCAGACATAAAAATGATTTGTAGGCTGGGCGCGGTGGCTCATGCCTATAATACCAGCACTTTGGGAGGTTAAGGTGGGCAGATCACCTGAGGTCTGGAGTTGGACTCCAGCTTGATCAACATGGAAAAACCTTGTCTCTACTAAAAATACAAAATTAGCCCGATGTGGTGGCATATGCCTATAATCCCAGCTACTCAGGAGGCTGAAGCAGGAGAATTGCTTGAACTCGGGAGGCAGAGGTTGCGATGAGCTGAGATTGCACCATTGCACTCCAGCCTGGGCAACAAGAGTGAAACACTGTCTCAAAAAAAAAAAAGTGATTTATAGTATTAAAAATTTATATGTAGTCAAATTTACATGTAGTCAAATCAATGGGCTTAAAAGATGTAAAACCCACCACAATTGATGAATAGCTTATAAATAAGTTTCCATTTAGTGAAATAATCAGTAGTTTGAATCAACCAAATTTAGCATCACCTGAAGGAGAGAGCTAATTTTTAGCTAGAAACTTACAGGTAAGATACAAGTAGAAAACTTTGCACATGAAATCATCTTTTTTAGTAATTGCTAAAAATGTTCATTTCTAAGTCCCCATAGCAGCTATTTTAAAATTACTCTTTAAAATGGTCCAGTTTGCTTTTCCTAGGTGATATCATTTAGTCCCACACTTTCAAATAGCACCCATGTGTATGCTGATGGCTCAAGTCTATTTCTGAACTAGATTTCTTACCTGAGCTTGAGGTTCCCGTACTCAGCAGCACTTAGGAAAATTGTAATTATTTGCCTCACAATCACTGCATTCTCAACAAGGACAGTGAAGAAATAACACGTCTCCACCAATATGCTTTTCCTCTTCCTTAATGTGAGTAACACAATTCTTCCAATTGTTCAACCAGGAGTTCTCAGCATCATCTCCAATTCCCCCTTCTCTGTTCATTGATAACCCAGTCAAAGAGATTTTACCTCTCCCTACTATATTGGTTCCTTCTCTTCCTTTCACGCACTGAGCAAATCTGAGAAGCTCCTAGAACAGATACTTGTCCTATCTCATCTCATCCTGGCTGTTACAATGGTCTTGAAAGCACTCTCATGTATAATTGTTTTTTTTTTTCCTTCAATCTATTTTCCACATTGCCAACAATAAGTTTGTTTTAAAGACAGTCATTTGATTTCTTTTCTTAAAATTCCTCTCTCTGAGCAACAAGATAAAATCTATCCTTCATGGTACATCGTACCAAGCCATTTTGGATCCCACGTCTGCTTGTAACTGTTACTTCAGTTCTTCAGATTCTCTTTTCATCTTTAAAGCTCTGCTAACACTAAGCTTTTAGTTCCTTGAACGTTCTATACTCTCTTATGCCTTTGTGCCATTGCTCATTCTGTATTTTTGCCTAGAATGCCTTCCAACTCCTCTCCCTTTGGCTTTTATAATTCACCACTGAAGACCTATAATTCACCATTCACAACCTCTGCTGTGAAGGACTCCATGACCTCCCCAAGAAGGACAGACTCCTCAAGTGTCAGGTGATAGATGACAGTTTTCATTATTTGAAATTTACACTTCTTTAATAAATGCTAAGTTTAAATACTTGTGTTCACTGATTTCTCTGTAGGCTTAAAAAAGATTATTTTTTTTTCTGTGTTCCTGGAAAATTACAACCTCCTGGAGATGACGAACTGTGATCACCTCATCTCAGGGCTGGACTAATAGAGGCTTGCTTTAGTGACAACTGAGGGACAATGAGAGTTTCCAAACAAGAAGAAAAAATAAATAACTGGAAATCTTATTAGTATTAATGTATTAGTATTAATGATGCAAGTATTAATTAATCCCACAAATACATTAAAACACTTACTATATATTTATTGTTATAGTATGCATAGCTCATTAAATCAATTATTTTATTTTTATTTACCACTAAAGATTTTATTTCAGATGACTTTTTGCTGTTGTTTACTTGATAGCACTCTCCTAAAGCAGTGCTGTTTAAGCCTTTAGTAGATAGCTAATATCTAATCATTAAGCAGACCAGTCCCTTATAGTCTAGAATGTGTTTATCAAGATGACAGGAACATTTCTATGGAAAAGAAAACCATTTTCACATTTTTAGGTGGAGTCATATCACATATTCCTTGAGCCTTTGCTCCTATTCTCATTGATCAGACAACAGTCTCCAAAGATGGGCATTGCCACCTTTATACATCTTTCTAGATACCTTTATGAATTTATTAATGATTAATCAAACCATTTAAATGTATACACCACACCTTTTGCAATCACTTTGTAAATACCTTAGACTATCTCTCTTAAATAAAACATGTAAAACAGGCAAAATTGGTGTTTAACTTTTTAAGTAGAGGAAAACTCATTGGCTGTGAGGCTAACAAGTATTCACAAAGTGTATTAGTTTCTCATTGCTGCTATAACAAATGTCACTAATTTAGGGGCTTAAATCAACATAAATTTATTATTTTACAGTTCTAGAGATTAGAAGTCCAAAATCAGTCTCATAGGACAAAAGTCAAGATGCTGGTAGAGTTATTCTTTCTGAAAACTCTAGGGGAGAATCTGTTTCCCATCCTTTTCTAACTTCTACAGTCCACCTATATGCCTTGGCTCATGGCCACTTCCTCCACCTTTAAATCCAGCAGCATAACTTCTGCACATCTCTGTCTCCATTGCCATATCTCTCTCTGACAATGAGCTTCTGTCTCCTTCATCGAAGGAAACTTGTGATTACATAGGGCCTACCAGGTAATCCAGGATAATTGCCATCTCATGATCCTTAATTTAATCATATCTGCAAATTCCCTTTTGCCATGTAAAGTGACATAGAGGCAGGTTTATAGACTTTAAGGGGAAATATTTTCCAGCCTACCAAAATAAGTATTCTGTAATCATGCCTTGTAGTGACAAAACTCTAAAAATGCTTATCATCCAGGAAACCTAAATGCTACAAATCAAAATATTAAAACCTACTTAAGAAAATAAATGAAAAGAGCAATCATTGTTATTTCCATTTGATATCTGAGAACCAAATATACAACTGTTATGAATTACAAACCAGAGAGAGTCAGAAATAACAAAAGAGGTATTGGGGATGGGATTCACAAAGTGAAGAAGGGAAATCCAGCCTGGAGGTTGAGAAATGGAGGAAGATTATCCAGTACCTTGGCTGTCATGGGAGCACAGCAAGAAATAATTTTGCATTCAGCTTGGCTTAGCAGATGGACTGTTGCCTGCCTAAGATTGACACTAATTGATACTACGAAATACATACCTGAAAGTAAAATACAGCTATGTAATTCACAGTTGGAAAAACAGAAGAAATTGCCATGAATCCTTCAAGTACAAGGTTGGGCCATCATGCTGGGACCCAAGATCGTTCCCATGTTTGACCTATAAGAATTCTAGACTCCTGCTAACTCTAGAAGCTTTCATTATATTTCTGTGGCCTTTCAGAGAGACCATGCTTAATCAACTTGTGTTCAATCTGGTAAAGCTGCTCCTGAGCCTTTAAAAAATGGAAAGTATGTGCTTAGAGATTGTGGCTACTTTGCCATTTTTTGCATTAGTAATCTAGTATTAGTTGGCAGAAGGAGATGAACAACATAGGAAAATATTAATGTTTATAACATAAGTAATCACAGAATATGCCAACAAGAACATATTCATCTTAAACTGGCAATAATATGAATGTAAGAGGCTATTTGCACAGGAAAGAGAACAATGGCTGATCTACTCAACCTGTCAGTCAACACTTGGTTGGCTTTCTTATTATAAACTCCAAAGGGCCAAAGTTTAAAAGGAATGTAAAATTATTCAATTCATAATCCAGTAAAAAAGTACAAATTCAAAGAATCTTCCAGTGTAATGTTCTGAATTTCAACAACTAGCATCAGTTATTTTTAAGTATAATCTTTTGCAAATGTTTGCAAGTGCAGGTCTTTTACAGGATTTTGCATCTCATTGTAAAGATCATTCTAGGTTTAGTAATTTCTGGTAAAGTACTGCTCTTTATTTTTCAAATGCATAAAGCATATTTAACATTATATAATAAAATTCTGCATTGCACGATAATAAAAAGGGTTCCCACAAACGCATTTCAGTACTAAATCCTAGAGACAGATTTTTAAAATAAATATAAAATGTAAACTGAATTTTAACTAAACAGAACAAAATATAATGAAAACTCTTGAAAGTGGCATTCCTAAATTTTGGTCTCACAAGTTGGAATTGAGATGCCTATTAAGCTTGAAGAAGGAGAACATAGGGAAAGACACACATGCACACACAAACACATGCAGACACACACACACAGACACACAGATGCAGCAAGTTCTCTGAAAATAGAATCATAAAATTTTAGAGATATAAGAGATCTTAAAAAAAAAGCATTTAATCTAAGCTCCTTAATTCCAGATAAAGAAATTAATATTTAACATCATATTATTGCTAATAGAATTTCCAAAAATTGAAGCAACATATGAAATTGTAATATTTTACTAAAAAATGATCCCCAATGTTTAATAGCCAGTGCAAAAAAGAAGTAAATTTTTAAAAGTGCTTATTAAATTCTAAGAAGAAACTTGAAAGCCTGGAAAAACAGAAGTCAGAAGGCCAACTATAAGCTCAGCCTCTGCCGTATGAGATTTTTATTACCTTGGGTTAGTCATTTAGCCTTTTTGAGCTTGGTTTCTTGGCCTACCTTCTATGAGGTTTTGTGAGAATTGGTGAATATTTTTACCATTTATCCAGTGGCTGAAGCCAATATTCCCTCCCCTCAACTATAACAGAGTTTGTCAAATGGTTTTCCTAAATCCAAGTTGGGCTAGGCACAGTGGCTCACCTCTGTAATCCCAGCACTTTGGGAGGCCAAGGCGGGCAGATCACAAGGTCAGGAGTTCAAGAGCAGCCTGGCCAAGATGGTGAAACCCCGTCTCTACTAAAAATACAAAAATTAGCTGGGCATGGTGGCGGGCACCTGTAATCCTAGCTACATGGGAGGCTGAGGCAGAGAATTGCTTGAACCCGAGAGGCGGAGGTTGCAGTGAGCTGAGATCGTGCCCTGCAATCCAACCGGGGTGACAGAGCAAGATGCCAACTCAAAAAAAAAAAATAATAATAAAATAAATCCAAGTCAATTTTGGTTAATATTCTTCTACATATTAAAAAATTTGTTGGGTATAAATGTCTGTTAACTTTCCTGCTTATCAATGAGTTGATCACTATCCTATATTCATTTGATATTTTATTCTGTGACTTTTTCATTTATATTCTTTGATTATTTTTCTATTGGGTTATTAGCTTGATTAATTTGAAGTGTTTTTTAATATGCAAAGAATGTTGCCTTTTAAGTTGTTTACAGTAAAAATATTTTCTTTCAGTGTGTAGCTTCTGTTCTAACCTTTCTTTCTTTCTTTCGTTCTTTTATTTCTTTCCCTTTTCTGTCTTTCTGCCTTTCTTTCTTTCTTTTGTTTTTCTGTCTTTCTGTCTCTCTTTCTTTTGTTTTGTTTTGTTTTGTTTTGTTTGAGACAAGGTTTCTCTCTATCACCCAGGCTGAAGTACAGTGGCACGATCTTGGGTCAGGGCAACCTCCACCTCCAGGGCTCAAGTGATCCTTTCACCTCAGCCTCCGCAGTAGCTGGGACCACAGGAACACACCATCACACCCAGCTTATTTTTTGTATGGGGTTTCACCATGTTGTCTAGGCTGGTCTGAAACTCCTGGGCTCAAGAGATTCTCCTGCTTCGGCCTACCAAAGTGCTGGGATTACAGGTGTGAGTCACTGTACTGGGCCCTAGTTTAACTTTCTTGATAGCTTTACAGAATTTAAGATTTCAATGTGATCAAATCTGCCAATGTAATTTTCTACAACTTTTGATTAGTATGTCCTACTAAGAAAGACTTCCCAGATCTTTAACAAAGCTATTCTGCATTTTCTTTCATTATATTTAAAATTTTAACACAGTTTTCTTTACTTAATCTGGAACTTATTTTCTGAATGTTGTAGGATAAGGCTGACATCCTCTTACTTTGTTTGAGACACTCATGTCTCAAACATGAGCTTATGTTGCTACCCACTGGCTCTCATAGTGGTTTGATCATAGCGGCAACAATAGGTTGGTTAAGTGGTTAACAGTAGGATATATCATCAAATCAGACGTTGGTATTAAAAACAAGTGCAGTAACACTAATTTTTTAAACAGACATGGTATCTTTGGTTTGAGTTGCTTTGTTTGAGGAAACTCACTCACCCATTTGCCCTTTACCAAACTGCAAGAAAATCTGGTTGCTTTGCTTTCCTAGCTGTTTCTAGAATACTAGGGAACATTATGATTAAGCGATCAGTTTTAATCTAGATTTAGCTTAGATGTGTTCAATATTTATATCAGTACTGTATTAGATTTCCCCTAACACGAAAGTTGAGGTAGTTCTGAGTTATACAGATGCGTATAAATGTTTAAGCAGATATAAATTGTTTCTATGTAACTTGTTACCTCTTCCAAGAATAATCTGAAGTGCTATGCAGCACAGCTATTAGAGTGTCAGTCCATGCAACTCAAATGAATTCAGTCTCACAATTGCAGACATTTGGAGTTAGACAATCATGAGTTAACATCTGTGTTCTATCATATTGAAAAGATAGTTTTTGTACTTTAAGGTGATATTCTCTTTGTGAGATAGGAATTTAGCTCCAACCTTGCCAAATTTGGGAAGCTGAGAATTTGGAGACTGGAAGAATTTTCTACTTATGAAAAAGTTTAGAGTTGCAGGAGAGATTAGCTTCCCTAGATCAGAAGCAGAGGCAGAAAGATGAATTCAGGGAGTGACTCTGATGGCCAGAAGAATCATGAGAGCTCAAGGTCTGGATGGTTCATGGAAGGCACCTGACAAATGCTTATTACCTTATTGATCAATAAATAACTTTTCTACATTCTGATGGGGAAAAGGTCATGGGAAAGATCATTTTTTAATGGAAGGACAAAGCTTCAGTCAATTGATCAACTGTTAGAGAAAAAAATGTTGACATTCAATACAAGTTATTAGGTGCTAAGATAAGGGATGCCCAAAAGCTTGAAGTCTGCATTTGGAATCACTGCTACTCCTCTGGCTGTTACATTCTAGTTACTTCCTAAGACTGCATTGGCTCCTGACGATTCTTAACATATGCTGTCATTTCTTCCTTGTCTGAGACCCTCGCAGGCTAAAGAAGAGTAGAAGAGTAGGGCCTTATACTCAAGGAGAATCAGCAGGGCTCAGCTGCAGCACAAGATCATCCTAGAACTTCTAAATTTTCTATCAAAAGGGCTTATTTAGTTAATATTTTACCACAGAAGGAAGAAATTGGGGCATACTCTCACAAGTAGTATGATTAATACATTGTTTGATTGGCACTACAATTTGAATAGTTGAATCTTTCTTCAAATAGCTCACAAGCTAAGTGAACAGAATGCATGCTGGAGAAAAAGTGGGTAAGTCCTTTGCAAGAACAATAAAGATCTTTCTGCTTTACATAGTGAAAGCACGTGCAAAGTATCTATTTAACTTATCATGCTGGCTCCATGTGCACCAACCAGAATTTTGTGTTTGTCTGGAAAGGAGATGGATGCTCGTTGCAACATTAATCTCATTGTTTCGTCATTTGGCTCCTGACACCTATCTTTAAAATGGTGTGTGAGGATTAAGGCAGACATTTCTGTTCTTACCGTAATGAAGGTAACACTGATACCCTGTTTCTACTTATAAAGAATGGGAAAGCAGTGTGGAGCCAGTGTATCTATGCTTCTTTGTGACAAGGAGTGATTTATAGCAACATGCCATGCTGAGCGTATGCTCTATCTAACAAGGAAAGTTGTTGGTATTATTTGAGTAAACCATGCTAGATCCAATTCCAAGGAAAGTTTTGAAAACTTTAATTAAGTTCTACAGGATGATTTTTGTTTCTGTTTCTGTTTTGTTCAATTGTATGTCTGTTAGTGCCATACAATAAAGGGCTGTAAGGCAGGAATGGGTTTTATTATTAAATGTATCATTCAAATTACTGTTCTGATATTTTGTTGATACTTTTCCTTTTCTTTCTTTTTTCATTCCTTTTTGCTACCATGGTTGCTATGTTTTGATTGGTTTATTTATTTTAGATTGCAATCATATTTCCAAAGAGCCCACAGAGAAATGGTTTAGTCTTGATTTTAATGAAAAGATTGGGCAGAGATAATTACAAGAACCGCAAAAATGTAATAATAATAGCATTAAAAGGAATAAATAATATGTGGTATTTGTATAGGACGTGGATGCTGACAAAGCCTTTGACTCATGATCTCATTTAATTTCAGTAGATTTAAATCTTTCATTGTATTTTAAGTGGTCTTATTTTCATTTTCATTATTTGTTTTCATTTCTATAGTTTCTTGTTTCTTCATTTCTATAATTAATTGTTCTGTCTATAACTTATAAGTTTTTTTAACTAATCAATGAAATTAAAAACAATGTGACAAAAATTCACACGACTTACAGCTTAAGTCACAATGTGATTATTTTTTCTTTCTTCGGAGTGACATGGACGGCTCTGTCAAATTGGGTGTTCACCAGAACGTTAATGGTTGGAGAATGACCATATGTTTTCTCCTTGACACACTTCTCCATGCGGCTGCCATGCCTGTGTCAAGCAAAGAGTTTCCCTCTAATCTCACTCCACCGGCACACACACCACCAATGCCCACTGATGGCATGATCCCTCTCTTTGCAAGCAAATGACTGTGGATGGTACAAGCATATTTGACAATAACTAAATTTGTTTTAGAATCAAATATAACACAGGAGAAAGAAAAAAATCAGAATGCTGTTATTTTGACACATTTAGTTATCTTTTAGAAAATGCTCTCGTAATTTTCAGCTTGATGTGATCTCAGCACCCAGTAGAAAGCTGAGGATTTTTCATCCCATTGACAGGAATCCATTAATAAAACAACAATCTTTTGTGTGTAGTAATCTTTAATCTTATTTTGTCACATACTTCTCAGTAGCATTTCCACTCGTTTTACAGTATAATTTATGGCACTGAAACAACTCCTGCCCTGGAAAAGGTCAGTCTGTCAAGGTTTGCTTGTCTTTGAAGAAAAGTAATAGAGCATTATTTATGAACCAAAGAATACATTTCACTACTTTAATCAATCAGAAGGATGCTTGTATTATTGTATCTTCTGCCACTATTCTCCCTCCTTCCCCTAAAAACCGTAAGCAAAGGATATGCCACTCTTGCTTTCTCTTTCATGTTGCAAAAGGCCTCTTACCTTTCATGTCTCTTTTGCTTTTGTGTTTATGGCACTAGGAAAATAACAAGCCTGATGGTGTCTGATATCTGGGAACAATTTGTCAATTATGAGCAAGGGGTTGATCCTTCTTAAAGATCATAGAACCTCTGAACAGATTAACCAGCCCTATCCCATATGCTTATCATGTGACATTCATCTGACAAAACAGAAGGGGATTTGCAATTAGAAACCTCGTGGATAAAGAAAAAGTTGAAGAGGTTTGAAACTATCTTAGAGAGCAATCAGCAAAACAAAAACAATTACCATGTTTTCGTACAGAAGATCCTAAACATAACCACAGTTGGTCCCCATATGTTTCTAGAAACCACCACAAGCACGAATTAGAACGTGCTGTGTGGGAAAATGAATTGGTAGTTCATTAGAGAAAACAGTTACAGTGTGAATAAATGTCTTTAATAAGGATTTAATTTAGGTTAGAAAGGACATTGAGTGAGAATTAAATAACAGCAGAATCTCATGCAATCTTGTTAAAGTGGAGGAAGCATATAAAAATCTACATGTAATTATAAAATGATTAGATATGGGCCCAGGTATTTTTGGTAATCTATTTTATAATACATTAGGATGACTTCAAGAATATGTAAAAATATGTAAAGAGCCAGCCAGTGATGATTCTTTAGAACTAAATGGGAAAAATAAACCACAGAATTAAAAGAAACACTCAAGTGAATTATTTTGTTTTCAAAGTAACATTAACCAAAGCCTCAAGTAGAGTATTGAGGCATTATAGTGGCTTCCACGCAGATTTACAAGATAAGATGAGCTCAACTAACCTTAAATTATTCGTTTTCTATTTACAATTACTCCAACAATTTTGTGGTGGCCTGTATTCAATTAAGGCTATAACCACTTGAAACAAAAACAACTGGTTAATTCAGCCAAAACTTTAAAAAATAACCCTTGTCCTCAAGATGATGACAAAATTAGTTCCATTCCCCAAAATAAATCAGCTAGATTTAAAATACTTAAAAATGTATTTAGTGATTGAAAAGAATCACTTTTACATGCAAACAGGTATTTTGAATTCTAGAATGGGGATAATTAGGAGTTCTCTCAAGGCTCAAGGTTGCAAGGGGCCTTGAAGGCAGACATAAAATGTTGAGGGGTGTCGACTTAAAATGGCAACTGGTTCACCTTCCTGTTATAAACTCCCCCAGCTTCTTGGCAAAATATTTGTGAGGAAATGAAGACATAGGATAAAGATGTGACAATTCATAATGTCAAAATATAAGGCTGACTGCTGTCTTAGCCTAAAAGACATGGGATACAATGGAAAGATAATACATGAAATACAGAGCCACAGTTGAAATGGAGCATCTGGCTCACTGGAAAGAAAGTGGGGATATACTGCACCCTTTCCAAAGTAAGCTCTCAAGTTCCTTCCCAAGTAGGGATGCGCCACAGCTACTTCTCACGACTGTTCACTGGCTCGTCAATCCATAGCTGAGTCTCTGCCATGAGTGTACAGTTGTTTACACACTACTTCTCTGTGATATCACCTCCACAGAAAAAAGTTTCCCCCACCTTTTTGGCTACTGAGATATTACAGTTCTCATAAAACAAGAAAGGAAGAGACTGATAGTAATTCATTATGTTGGCGATGACAAGAAAACGAGGCATAGAGTGAGAAAATGACTATATATGTATTTATATATATGTGTATATATGTATATGTACATATATATATTTATGCATGTGTGTCTATATTTATGTGTGTGTGCATTTATGTGTATGTATGTGTGTATATGTATATATATGTGTGTGTATATATACAAGTGTGTATATTTATGCATATATATGTGTATATGTATATAGATGTGTGTATATATGTATATGTATGCATATACACATATAATTACATATAATGTATATACACACATACACATATAATTACAAGTTTCATTGAATGCCATAAATTTAGAGTGTTAGGGAGTAAGAATAGGAGAGGCTACCACCTCAAGTCAGCTAATTAGTCTGAGCATTGGTTAAGAACATAGGCTCAATAGTAGACTGTTGGGTCAGATACCATTTCTATAGTTTGTTTAACTTCTGGATTTTCTTTTAAGAGACAGGGTTTCACTCTGTTGCCAAGGCTAGAATGAAGTGACAGAATTGTAGCTCACTGCAGCTTCAAGCTCCTGGGCTAAAGTGATTCCCCCACCTCAGCCTCTTGAGTTTCTAGAACTATAGGCATGTACCACCTTGCTGGCTAGTTTATTCAATCTTTAAGTCTCAGTTTTCCTACTTGAAAATTTGGAGATGGTAATAGCAATTTCTTCAGATAATTTGTGAAAATTAAGTAACCTATGTAAACTCTTCAACTCTGGCACACAGTGGACACTCAAACATACAGTTTGTTTTAATTAGGGAATAGAAAATGATTGATCAAGGAAAAAATATCTTTAAGGTACTTTAATGTAGGAAAAGCCAAAGGCACAATCATAGAGAATGAATGTTTTATGCTGAGGAGAGACTCCTGTATTCCTGTGGCAGGATGGAATCTTACCAATACACAAGCAACCCACCAGGAAAACAATCAAGCCACATATTGATGTTTGCTCCTTATCCCTTGGGCCACTGTTTGCGTAAGTATGGCCTTAATTCCAACTGTCTTGATTGGCATCTATTTGGTGGATGGGGTCACTTTTCTCAGGCCTGATACGCCAGAGAAGTAACTCCTCTCTAAGAGCCCTAACGACTAACAAGAGCTGGCATTGGCATATACCACACATCCTTCTATCCTAGAAAGCTACCAAGCTTCTTAGACTTTTCCCATGGGATTCAGTTCTAGTTACTTACAATATAGCTGACTTTACAGGGCATCTTTAATTGGTTGTCTTCCCTTCTCTGACTCAAGTTCCTATTCCACTACTAGTGATTTCTTCACCAACCATATAAACTACCTGCCCTTAAATTCTTGTCTCAGGAACTTCTGGGGAAACCCGCATTGAGATACCACACATACTTCTATGGTAAACAGTGTCTCTCGCTAAATCTCATTTAAATCTTAGTAAACTGAAAATAACAACACAAAACTTATTAAAAGTACAGCAAATCTGGGGACTAATAGAATGTGCCTTTCAAAGCCAATGGCGGAGACTATAGTATGCACTTTGACGTGTCATTTCTAGTGAAAAATATTGACAAATGATAGTGTGCTTTATGTCTCAAGAATTTTATAGCAGCTAAGTTTTGTGTATTAAGACCACATGATTTATTTTCATACATGCAGAGTCTCCAAAACTAAATTGTTGTAAAGAAATACTGAAAGGAATCCTCCATTTAATACTCCATTAAGAGGTAGATTGAAATTAAGAACTCAAGAATCGTGAAAGCATGATATAAAAGAATAGTGATGACATGAAGCCATTCAAAATGTAGTTGTATAAATAACTATCTTAAATTAAATAATTGTTTTATATAATCTAGTTATAAAATTGAATGAAAATATTAATAATTACTATTAAAGATGAAAGATATGATGCAAAAAATACTAAACAAACATAACCATCTGCTTGAAATTTCAAATTGTATTAACAAATACTAACATTTTGGGAATGAGTAAAAGTAAGCAATATATATAATCTTACATGAAAGGATCAAAACATAAACTTCCATTTTTGTTGTCTTTTAAAATTGAAAATAAGCTACATACCTTCCAAATCCTAGAAAAAATATAAGTAAATGAGTAAGTCTGTACATAAATATGGAAGTCAAAAAAAAAAACAAACAGAAAAGAGCATAAAAAAACAAAAGCAGGATGGCAACATTGTTTGACTTCCCTGATTACAGTAGGAATTCTCAAATCCAAGGAATTTTGTCTGACTGACCGGAATTTACCAGCTTTGGGAAGCAGGCCTGGCATGTAATAGAGGCTCAATAGTTATTTGTTGCCCAAATAAAAGCCAAACATGCTGTCTTTTAAGTAGACATAAATGTGATCATCTAGTCTGTTGGAAGTGGTTCACAAAAATTATTCAAACCGCTTTAAAAATCACCTAATCCAAAACGAAATAAAAATGATTAAATTTTGACAGCATAGCAGTGAAATATATTTTAAAACCCCTTAAAAATAGAAGGAAATGCTAAAATAAATAGAAATGTTGATATTGTTCAGACCATAACACTTTCCTTTAGCTTTGACAGATAATGTGCAAAGACATAAAAGTAGGAATATCAAAGATTTAAATAAAAAATGAATGAGATTGAACTAATAAAGATGCAATTTTACATTACGTAAAAACAGATATACCTGTTTTCTAGTGAATTTCACCCAAGATACTAAAATGCATTAAAAGTTACAATAATTAAATGGTATAACACTGATACAAAAATAGATTACATATATTTGGAGATACAGCTTTACATTTGTGACAAAGTTATGCTAGCCAATGAGAAATCGATGCAATACTGTTATATAATTTTGCAAAATGGATTATTTGGGGAAGAACTCTTTGCCTTATAATCTACTGTCAATTAAATAATAATAATAATAAAAAACCAAGAGGAAAAGAAAAACCTAAAAGAAAATATGCATGAATATTTACTATCTGCCTGAGAAAGGATTTTCATATGCTTTGAAAGCAATGAACAAGTTATACCTAAAAATACCAATATAAATATCCTTTAAGAATTCAGGATTACCTGAGTATTGTTAATCAACATGAAAATCTAATAAATGACACACTGAGTATTATATTTGCTACCTGTATAATTTATAATATTGTATTTGTAATATATTTATATACTTAATATATTTGCACATTATAGTTTATTTATATTCTAAAAATAATTCGTAAATCACAATCACTTTTAATTACCTTAACTATAAAGACCTGTTATGAATAATTAAGACAAATTTGAAATCCTGATTTTTAAAAAATAAATGAGTCATGAACAATTTACAGATTAAGAAATATAAACATAAAAATAAATATGCAAAATGCTCAACCTCCTGACTATTCATATTAATGCAAATAGAAAAAAGATATGGTATTTTTATTCAACAAATTAGAAAGAATATCTTTTAAAGTTGAATAATTGATGCTTATGTGGTATGTGAAACCAATGGTCTTAGGCACTGCTAATAGCAAAGTAAATGAATATATTTCTAGAGAGCAATTTGGCATCAGAGTTCAGAAACCTTTAAGAATTTCATGTTGTTTCACGAAGCAACTCTACCTTAATTAAAGCTGCAGACAAATATTCATGAGGAATGTTCATTATACAATTTTTAAGTAACAATGAATAATTTATATATTCAGAAAGAAAAGACGTTTCTTAAAAAAAAGAAAGGAAAGAGAATGATAGATGAAGAAATGGAGAACTGTACTAACACAGAGTGAGTATTTTGTGTTAGGGGAGAAACTTGTGTTTTCCTAGGGTAGAAATGAATTGACTGGCTCTGGGGTCCAATTAATGGAAGACACATCACAAACAAGGTGCATTTGGATATATCTGAGTCCCAAAAATAAAGCAGCATTTTACTAAAATGTGCCCAAAGTGAGATTAAAAGTGGCAAGTAGTCTGGAACTTGAAATGGCATTGATCAGGCATCAGAAGCATCATCCCAGTAATCGGTCTTGTGTTGACCAGGGTCAGTAAGTAGAAGGAAGACTTGATGAATCAATGAACATAGAAATCTTCCTTGTGAGTTAACTCACTTGCATATACAGTTTTTTTTTTTTTTTTTTTTTTTTAGACAGAGTCTCACTTGCTTCATCAACCAGGCTGGAGTACAGTGGCACAATCATAGCTCACCGCAGCCTCAAACTCCTGAGCTCAAGTGATCCTCCCATCTAGCTTACAGAGTAGCTTAGACAACAGGCACATGCCACCACATCCCACTACTTTTTAAAATTTGCAGTAGAGACAAGGTCTGGCTATGTATCCACAGCTGGTCTTGAACTCCTGAGCTCAAGCTATCCTCCTTCCTTGGCCTCCTAAAGTGCTGGGATGACAAGGGTGAGCCACTGTGCCTGGCCCACATATAGAGTTCTTAGTGAACAGTCCTCAACATTTCACCTATGCACTTGTGCCTGGGGATTTGTATCTTGTGTGCTGAACTGCAACAGGAGACAGTTTACATAATAATTTAGACTTCGGGCTCTAGAGATAGACATGGGTTCAAATGCCAGTTCTGCAACTTCATAACTGATATTTTAGGTAAGTTATTTGACCACTAATTCTACCTTCTTCATCTGTATAATGCAGATAATTGTACGTGTGTGCATGCGTTAGATGTAAAATGTGTGCATTAGATGTAAAGTTTAACACCGTATGTGGTGTTAATAGCGTGTGATAATAGTAGGCATGTACCTATGCGTATCCTGACAGAGTCTTTCCTTGACCAATCTCTACTGACTTGGCCTCACCATGGCCCATAAAACCTGGAACGAAGACTAACTGAGGTTCTAGTAACTCAGGGCTGCATCTCCAGGATACTTCCAGTCTCCCTTAAAATGCCTGCCTGAGGAAACTCCAGGCTGCCAAAAGAATTTACTGTTTGTTCCAGCTAATATCTGAAGGTAGGGTTCTCAGCTCCCCATCTCTGTGGGACAGCAAGAGCCTGACATTCATAAGAGATAGTTAGCAAAGCCAAATGGGTCTCACACGCAAGAACCTTCCTTTCCCTCTTTTTGTAGTTTTCTACTTCCTTGCCTCTACTGAACCCACATTCTGCCCACTTCCTATTCCCTCACTGAAGCACATGAAGATCTCTAAATGTTTAAAAGACTTCCAGAGAAGATGCATCATCTCTTCTTATAGGCATTAAAGGCTTGAAGATCATACTTTCTTATTTAATTTTGTAATTTCTGTAATGTATGTGTGCATGTATTTCAGTCTAATCACTCTTTCTCTTTTTGCTTATAGAGATAAACATATTCAACTACCATTTATTAGGCATTTGACATTAAACAAATAAATATTCATTTCACCTTTCTAATAACTACAGAAAATAGGTCTTGTTAACCAACAAGGAAACATAATTCAGAACAAGTAATTATGAGGTACTGAGGGACAGAGCATGGGTTCGAGCTGAACTATCATGACTCCTCGGGTGCCATCTACTCCAGGGAGACACAGTGTCTGTGCTGCCACCATTCTTTCCTACATCCCTGGCACACGTTACTATTGAACTTGGAGCTCTGTCTTGCTGCATGGAAGCATGATGCAGAATCCTCCACAAGGACTCCCTACCAAGTGATGAGAGTTGGCATGAAAGTTTGAACCTATTTGCCATCTCTGATTTGGCAGAAGATTGTCATAAAAGCACAATCATCATCTATTAACTTAAAATGCTTTCTGTTTTACTTTGTTTTCACACTGCTGATAAAGATTTACCTGAGACTGGACAATTTACAAAAGAAAGAGGTTTCACTGGACTTACAGTTCCACATGGCTGGAGAGGCCTTGTAATCATGGCAGAAGGCAAAGAGGAGCAAGTCACATCTTATGTGGATGGTGGCAGGCAAAGAGAGCTTGTGCAGGAAAACTCCCCCTTATCATAACCATGGGATCTCATGAGACTTACTGTCATGAAAACAGCATGGGAAAGACCTGACCCCATGATTCAATTACCTCCCACTGTGTCCCTCCCACAACACGTGGGAATTCAAGATAAGATTTGGGTGGGGACACAGCCAAACCATATCACTTTATTTGTAGGACATTAATAATCACTGAGGAGATCTGTATCTCTTTTACATAAAGGAGCCCCAAATAGAAAGGAATATTCCTATACAATCCACAACTTAACAAAAACAAAGCTCTATTATTCCAGAGTCACTACACTTTCTAATGAGTTCAAATTCATCCTATTGCTGATTTATGTTAAGCTCTATGGCTTTGTAAATTATATTTATTTTATATTTGTACAGTAGGGGTTATATACAATGACCACTGAAGTGATAAGGTACAGTTTCAAAAGAAAGACATGTATGTATGTGCCCTTTTCTGTCTCTACCAGAAGGAACAGCTTTAGACTTGAAAATAAGAATGTATTTTGAAGCTCATAAGCTAGGAAGATACAGTATTCTAAGGAACAATAATTAAAGCTAAGGAGATTATAATGCAGCCACGAATGGCTATATCACTTGTTTGTGCACTGAAATTGAAATAATGCTGTTCAAAATTCTACTGAAAATATGATTGCTAATATCATAGATAGCATAAATGAAGCTAAAATTTAATGAGGAAAGAAAATAGAATGACTCTCCAAGCCTGTGTAATTTGTTCAACTCAGAGCTAAATATAGTATCTAAAAATGTATAGAAACTGATATGCTTATCATGCCACAGCACTAAAATGTTAGTGGATTACCAGAAAACATTCATTACTTCTCCTGAAAAATGATGATCTTTGTAACAAAATGTAAGAAGGTGCATAGTGTTTCTTTACAAACGGTTAGTATTTACTGTGAGGGCGACTTTCATGTTGGAATGTTAGAAGTTACACATATTTCTCATGGTTTACAAGTATTCTCTGTGTTTGCAGAGTGTAATGAACGGCTAACTGGAGGTCAGTGTTTCACCAATATTTAAATCCATTTACTATTCTGCTGGGAAATGTCCTGAAAATTGTAAAAAAATTGTAATACAACCCAGTTTATTTGTTTAAATGCAATACCTGTGAATTTAGAAATTATACTATTTAGAAAAATAGGGCAGAGAAGAAGGAAATGAAATTCCCATTAATGGAGAAGATGTTTGTCTTGTTGTGAAGTTTTTGTTTTTTCTGTTTATAGCACAAAGTCTGTGTCAATGGATCACTACCTGTCTTACAGGTCCAAAGGAATATACTCTTAACTCAGACTATCTCCTGTTTATTTGCCTGAGATTTTGAGAAATAGTATCAGAAGTTTAAAGTCTTTTCCTCAAGGCTTATATTGTAACTGGTTGAAGCATTGCCCACTTGGGAAATTTTGAAGAAATGGATACCAGACTTCCACTGTTCCTTTAAGTTCTTCCTGCTAGCACCTTCTGTAGGACCTAAGGGAGGAATTTCTAGTCTAGTAAAAGAACCCCAATCTTCCCTGTTTCTTGTTTATCTCACAAAATGCCTGTCTCCTGCAATCCTGTATGTATCTGTATGTGTATGTGTGTGTGTGAATACATGTATGTCTGTATATATGTATTCACTATTCATTCATTCATACAGTTATACATTCACAGAATATCTACTAAATATCTGCTACATGCCTGTTGTGCTATTGCAGAAAAGTAAAGATGAGGAAGACTTGAAGTGGTACCATGTTTGAATCAGAAAAACCCCAATTAAAAATTTTACTCTGCTGCTTATTATCTGTGTAATGTCAGAAGCATGGCCTAAGCTCTTCTTTATAAAATGGGGGTAGTATTATCTAGCTCCTAGAGTCATTGTTGGAAATATATAATTGCCTTATGAATAAAGCACATAGCACTTCACCTTATAGCAAGCACTCATATAAATGAATAAATGCCAGATACGTAATGATTAAGTTTTAGTAAAAAGTTTTTCCTTCCTTCTCTTTCATCATAAGGTTTTCTCTCTATTGGGTTATTCCTATTGACATACAAACATTTTGGTGTATCATTTATGTAAAAAATATTGTCCTTGCCTCACTTTTATATCCACTTTAGAGCTTCACTTCTTAGTTCACTTTTACAGCAAGACTCCATGAGTAATCTTTCTCATTCTCTCTAATTCTTTCCATTCTGCTTTGAAATTAATCAAATAGACCTTCTACTGCCCAACTCCACAAAAACTACTTTTATGAAGTCCACCAGTGGCTTCCATTTTGCCAAATGTAAAGGTCAGCAGTCAGTCCTTGTCTTAATCGATTGTCAGCATCATCTGACAAGTTAATGTCCCCTTCCTCTTTGAGAGATTTTCGTTTTAAAATAGTTTTATTTTTATATATTTGGGGGAGTACAAGTGCAGGCTTCTTTCATGCATATGTTATGTAGTGGTGAGGTCTGGGCTTTTAATGTACTCATCTTCCAAATAAGGAATATTGTACCCAACAGGTAATTTTTTAGCCGTCATCCCCATCACACCACCTCCACTTTTGTAGTCTCCAGTGCTTATTATTCCACTCTGTATGCCCATGTGTACTCATGGTTGAGTTCTAACTTATATGTGAGAACATGCAGTACTTGGCTTTCTGTGAAATATTTTCTTTACTAGGCTTTCCAGACAAGCCTTTACTAGGCTTCTTGGTCTTCTTCCCACCTCCCCAGGAGCTCCTTCTGTCTCCTTTGTGGATTCCTCATCATCTCCCCAACCTCTTAGACTTAAAGCATTCCATGCTCAATCCTTAGATTGTTTCTCTCTCTCCATTTACTCCCTTGCTGATTTCTTCTAGTTTTAGAATTTTACATGCCAGTCACTTACAAATGTATATCTCCAACCTAGGCCTCTCCTTTGAATTCGAAACTCTCACAGTCAGCTGCTTACTTGACATTTTTTCACTGGATCTCCAACTGATATCTTGGAATTAATAGTATTGGTCTTTCTCCAAGGCTTACTTTTCCAGCAGTCTTTTTTATCCTAGTAAATGGCAACTCTATCCATTGTTCACGCCAATGACCATACTGTCCTTTCTGACTCTCCTTTTCTCCTCATATTGTATATTACCTCATTTGTCAAACCTGTCACCATTACCTTCAAAATGGATCCCAGACTGGTACATCTCACCACTCTGGCAAAATACCAGCATCTCTTGAATAAATTGCCGCTAACTAATCTTCTTACTCTTGCCTCTCCACAACCTGGCAGCTAGAGTAATTCTTTTCAATTACAAATTGGCTTAACATATCTCTTTGTTCAAAATCCCCGAATTGTATTACTTTTGGTAAAGATCACTGTACTCATCATGGCCACAAGCCTGCCCTAAGATCCCCTCTGCATCCACCCACTCCTCTCTGACATCATCTCCAGCCATGCTCTTGTCACATTGGCCTTCTCAGACAGACACGCTCCAGGCTTAGCAATTCTACCTACATGCGGTTCCCTCTTCCCCAGATATCCAAAGGGTTCATTCCCTCACCCTCTTCAGTTTTCGCTCAAATGTTCCCTTCTAATGAGGACTTCATTGAGACACTTTATTTAAAATTGCACCTCTACCCATCCCTCTCATTGTTCATTCTTGTTTATTTCTCTCCACAGAAATTATCACCATCTCATATATTGTTTACTTCACTTACATGTTTTATTTATCAGCTATTTTCCATACTAGAATTTAAACTTTGTATAAGTTATTTTTTATTGGTTTTTAATCTGTTTTGGTTGCTAATGTATTCACAGTTAAATCCAGGTTTTTGGGGGCCTGGAGCATCTACAATTTGGCTGTACCTCTTAAAAACATTAAACCAGGAATGAAAATTGGTATTTATTTAGAATGACAAGAAAAAAATTATAACCAGGTTACCACTTTTTGAAAAGCTTACAGCTGAAATACCACAAAATTTAAAGTCTTAAAAAATTGCCCAAACTTTTGCTGCATACTCTTTAATCAATTTTAAGTGATAATTTTGTCATATAATTTTCAACAGATTGAAAAGGAAAATGAAAATCTCTAGCATGGTTAGTTAAAATTGTTTCATGTTTTAATAAATTGAAAAGTTATTCTGCTTCATTAGTGTTATTGGTAAAGTCATGTAAATTTTCACAATTGTCAAATTTGGGGAAACAGCAATCAAGTTTCATTCCTAAGGAAGTTTTCTAATTGGAGGAATTTTTCACATGCTAGCCTCTGGCTCTGTGCATTTCTATCCTTATTTTTTCTCTTTCATACATAAATTTCCAGTGTGCAGAGCCACAGACATTTTCAGATCATGAGACAAACTCTGGCTGGAGGAAGTAGCATAGAAAATGACATGAGGATTTCCGGAAGAAATGCCCACATCCAATTGGCTAACAAGAATGTAACTATACTCAAAAGTGACTGTGAATTGCAAAAATATGTCATAGTAAACACAAACTGTATGTATTCCCAACTAACCTCCCCACAGGAGAACTGCAAACTTGCTGACAGTTACTGCAACATCACCATACAGAGGGCAGCATTATGAAAAGAGAGTAAGAGTGATGAGAAACTGTGGCCTGAACCAACTGCAGCCAAAATATCTTGCTTATAGAAATGTTACAAAAGCATATGATCCCCAGTGGCCTCGTGGGGAGGGATGGCACCTGTGCAAATGCGGTGAGCAGAAGCTTGAATGGTTTGAATGGTGAGTCTGCCTCTGGTGCAGTGCTTAGAACTGCTCTGGATACAGAGTACAATCCCGAGAAAAATTAGATAAATGAAATGTTCATTTGCTGTATTGGTAGGCTTGCTAGAAAACATACAGTATACCCATTTAAGTTACAATTTTGTATAAACAATGAATGATTTTTAGGATTAGCTATGAGGATTTCGAGCAGTCTGCTTAACATCAGGTAAGATAACACTTTACATGAAGCTTCCATATTTGATTTCTGTTTTTAATTTTAAAGAAATTTTATTGCATACATTTAAATATTTATACCAGTTGGAATTTATTTTGATAATTAATAGATGGTGTGGCTTTCACTTACTGTTAATGATTATTTCTTCTTAATGGTTTCTTATTATACTGCATGCTTTTTGGGAACAAGCATATCTCACCTGATGTCAGAGACCAAGGGAGGGGTGGTGAACACAGCCTGCACAGCGTGCTGGGTAAATTGTCTGCAGGGAATTTATAAACAATAGTAACGGTGACTGAAAGCTGGCCAGCTTTTTATTATCATCATGCACTGGCAATTCTAAACAGTTTCAGTAATAACATACTTTTCCTTGCTGGGGCAAGTCTCTACCACTGCCCCGCCCCGTTGGTATGCCACTGTTTTGAATTCCTGTCTCCCAGCTCAGCGCTCTTGTTATTGAGTATAGAGTAATTTTTCCATAAATGTTTGTGAACTACAGTGAAGTCTCACTGAGGGCCTAATCTATAGCAGCAACTTTATTAGATTTCTTTTCTTTTTGTATCCAGTTTCCCAAGAATGTCCCATTTTTCTTCCATCTCCTTCACTAAATTTCACCAGTACAAGCCAATTTCCAGAGCCATATTTCACACCCCATCTCCTACTTTAGTATTGCCATCTTCTCCAACAATAACACACCGCACTTCAAAACTCCATGTTCATGATTTTCCACCACATTTATACCAAACCTCTGCTCTGGGGGAAAATATTTTCTTTTGTTACTATCACGTGGCCTATTTGCTGGCAAGGTCTTATCTTAGCGTCACCTATCTATCATGCATAGCAGTTGAGTACTCGACCTTTAAACTATGGGATAAAATAAGACCAAATTTTCATTATGTGCTGGACATTTTTCAAAGCCCTTGGCCAACAAACAAAAGATGAGCACTTACAGCTACTCCCTATGAGTAGGTGTTTCTCTAATCTTCCCTTCAGAGATAAGGCACTAGGAAGTGGAGTGACACTGGTCTAGCCTCCCAATAGTGAAGTGGTGGAGTCAGGTTTTAAACCGCAAGTCATTTCAGAGGCCTTGCCTGTAACCAATCTCAGCCTGGTGTTTCATGTCTATTATCTGATCTCATTCTCAAAAGACTTCATGCAGGAAATTATTCCCATTTACAGTTGAAGACACTTTGGTTGGAGAGACAAAGTAATATGTCTGAATTCATACAGCTGGTCAGCAATGAGTTCAGAATATGACCCCAGATCCATCTAACATGGAGCCATGCTCTTCTTGGGCATTGTTTTCCACTGCCAGCTTCTGTACTGTGCCAGACTGCACCATCTACAGAGGGCCCTGGGAGGCTCATGGATCATGTGAGAAGTTGTCACCACAGGTGGAAAACCACTGAAAGAAGGGTAGGTGGCTCAAAGACAAAGATCCTACACTGTCTAATTATAACCCTGGTCTGTCAGGGGCTTCAGGGCACCACGGTAGCTATTGTCCAAGGCGCCTGCATTTGTCCCCTGCCTCAGACATCCACAGCTGCCACGTGGGCACAGCCAGTGCAATGTGGAGGTGCAGGCACCCTGGGTGGCTTAGAGATTAATGTGTAGAGAGTATCAGCCCCCCTTTTATTTGGAAGTTTTTGGTGCAAAATAAAAGCTCATAAACTAAGTTTTGGTTATTTTTTTCTTTTAGAAGGTCACTTGTCCTTATTATACATTTGGTTAATGTTATGGACTTGATCGTAAATGTTTTCTCCTTGAGTTCCCTATTCAGTGGAAAGTGAGTATGTTAATAGAAAAATTTTCAAAGGATTAAAAAAAAACCCTTTTGTACTTAAATTTTCTGATTATATTACTTTGGTCTCTGAAATTTTATACACTTGCCTCTTCCTATATTGTTTGTGTCCCACAGTCTCCTGGTTAAGATGGGTGAAATTTCCATTCTATTTGCTGTGAATCATTAGTTTGAGACTTTCTTTATTAAACAAAAAAATACGGCATTAAAAACATATTCTAGAATAAAAATGGTTAATAAACAGAAAGAAATGCAACATGGAGAGTAAAACTCGTGGCGTGGCATACTGCAGACTAATACGTTACCGTTCCTGCTTGCTGTTTGGAGAAAATTTATATTTTTCAATCAATTGTTTCTGAATCTGCTAGGTACAGCCTTGGAATTTTTTTTCTTGTGTTTGTGGGGATGCTTGTAAAATTGCTCTGGATGAAAATTCAGGAAGCCAATACTTTTCGGTACCATTTAGATAGGAGAAGAGCTGAAGAGATCAAAGATAAAAGTAAAACTGTGAATGACATAGGCAAGAACTGTTTTTCAAAAAGGGCTTAAGACAGAGTCAAAAAAGGTCTGTTGGTTTATGCCTTTCCCCCTTCTTGCTACAATCATTGTCTCAGGAAAGAATTCATATTCTGCATCATTTTAGGTTACCTTTATAGTCTTTCTTACAAGAATGAGGAATGAAAATTTTAATGCCTCATATATTCTATGAATTACTGTAGATGGCTAGACTGCACCACTTTGATCTTTCCTATATTCTGTGGTTTGATTGGATCGTGATGTGAATGAAAAGCAGCACAAAACAAATCAGTTTCTGAGAGAACGACTTAAAAAAGAAAAAGGGAAAAAGGTACCTCAGTCCACTTCAGAATATTACATATGTGACAGTGAGAGTCCAGATAACTACTCCTGTGTCCAACTCAAAATGATCTCAGTCTTTCTGGTTGATACACATTATGACCTGGGAATTCATTACCAAAACTGGCCACCAAGCTTTGGAACAAATAACTATTATCATTTAGATTTATGTTTTTGGTTTCCCATGAGCCCAATCAGAGCACCTTGCACCCTGCAGGTATACAGTACACGTGGATGAACAAATGAATGAATAAATGAATTGAATGCTAATACACTAGAATGAATGGGACTGCACAGAAAAATGTTTCTACTCTTCTGCATGCCCCTCTAGTGAAAGTTAGCTCATAGTCAGTAAATAGAAGAATCATGTTATTATAATGTGGAAATTGTGTTAGTGCAGAAGCAATTTTTTTCCCAGTATTCTAATGATGTGTCACCAAAGTAATACCAGCCAGTCACCAAATACACCAGCACAGCAGAGCTAAGCACGCTAAGCCAGAGCTCCAGGTGTGCACAGGGACCTTCTCAGCATTTCTTTTTGCTCAGTTTGACCACATGCTCTGTCTGGAAGTGTGTGTTGCACAGTTTCTCAGATTCAGAGACATTTTACATCAACTCCTTTGCACATCACTTTCAATCAAGTTCTCAATACTTTTATCTAAGGTAAAGTCTAGAAATTCAATGACTCTTTTTTCTGAATTAGAATCTGCTTTCGTTAGTGCTCTGGTTATAAAATTGCATATGTTTGAAGGTATACGCTACCCCCAAATACTTATTTTTAGTGTGCAATTTTGCAGGACATGAGAGTATTTTTCAGGAAGGCACATATTTCATTAGAATGGAAAAGCCCATATTGGTTACAATAAAGAGTAGAGAGTTGAGAAAAAGAGCCTATGTAGGGTAGAGAAAAAATGGTTTATAAGTCTCTGACTATCTTGGCAAGAAAAATCTTACAATGGCAGAGTTGTGGAAGGTTTCAGAGATTGCGTATTTCTACCCATTTATTTTACTGATGAAAGAATGTCACCCGGGAGAAGTACATACATTATCAAATATTTTCACTTGGTATTGACTAACTAAAATCAGTTCCGGTGTCTTGGGACACCTGTCTCAGGACTTCTCATGCTCCTGGAAACTGAACTTCATCTGGGTGCTGTCCACATCTTCTGAGTAAGCCTTGTACCATTGCCTTGCCGTTCTCATGGGTACAGCAAATACTTCTTTCCTTACCACTAGCTTGTGTTATCAGTGGATAATTATGCCTCTGTTTGTTTGGGCAGTTGCAATTTGTACCAGTTGTCCTGGTTGCTAATTATTAATCATCCCTGCTCTTCTTAAAAGTGTCCTAGTTTTGAAGATAAATGATATGGCTGCCCTTGTTATGAGACAATGTCAGGAATCCAAAAGTTACATGCATCTTCTTCTTACCCTTCCTTGAATATTTAAATCTTATACATTCTTTAAGACCCTGCTTAAATTCAGGTTGCTACACAAAGCATTTCCAGGGTTACGTAGCAAGCAGTTACTCTTTATATTTGATTTTCATAGTATTTATTTGAGGTCTCCAGTGCTGTATCATTTTGAACCTGTGTTTCATAGTTTATTTCAGTGTTTCTCAAAGGGGGCACTGCTGGCATTTTGTGTGTGACTTCTTGGTGTGAAGAATCCTCTCTAATGTTCAGGGATGCTTTGCTATTCGGAATGCCAATAGAGTCCTCCAGTCATGTGACAGCTCAAAATGTCTCCATCCATTTCCAACCCACTCAACACCCTGTAAGGGGCAGAACTTCCATCCTCCCTCCCCAGTTGTAAATCACAGAGACGACTGAAACCTCAATAAGGCAAGATTCAGAGTTTTTTAACCCTTTTCCCCCCTTTACCACTCACCCACCCCTCACACAAATGATGGGAACTTGATAAATATTACTAGAATGAATGACCTGAAAGGGTTATTGTAGGCATCTGATATAATTTAACATTACTTTCTCAAACTAAGAGAAATTGAGGGAAAATGAAGATGCAGCAGTTGCTTACAGAAGATGCCTAAAACTCCTGAGGAAAACTTGCCTCTCTATATACTTATTTATCTTCAGTAGAGCAGATACAAGTTGCTAAGCATAGATGGGAGCCCTGGAAGATGATCAGATGGTACCCATCACCTGCAACCCATACAATGGAGGTGATGGGCTAGGGATGGTCCTGTTGAACAGACTCTCATGTTGAAGAGAATAGATAGCAGTATTCTTCCTACTCCTTCTCCACTTATTACTCTTGTTCCTAATAACAGTAATTATAGCAGCTAACATAACCTTAAGATTTCTTGTGTGCTAGACACTTAGTTCTAAGTTTTAAAAAAAATATATGAATTATGTAATGGAATCCTTGCAAGGCAACAAAAAAGTTATTGTTAGAGTTGTTACTAATTTTCCCTTTTCCACATAAGGAAACTGAGGCACAGATAGGGTAAATAACTTGTTCAAGTTCTGACAGCAAGTGATGGAGTCAGGATTAAACTTGGGCTGTCTGACTTAGTCACCCTGAATCACCTCTAAGCCTCACTCTGAGACTCATAATCTGGTTACAGTGTTGGCTGACTCTGAAAAGCTTCTCACAATTCTCCTGCATCTATATCTACAGCATTCTTGTGTGTCATAATCATAATCATGTATTTTCTGTTACTCTTCAAAGATTTTTGGTGACACTTATTTCTTTTGTTTGAGCCTAGAGAGGTGAGTGTAGTGTATTGGCACATGCACCTGTACAGGCAGATAATATGTGTAGTCCATAGTGATGTCATGTGATGAATTGGTTAAGAACTTTGACCTTCTAGTGCCAGACTTCTGAGTTCAAATCCTGGCTCCACCATTTACTAACTGTCTAACCTTACCTAAAACACTGTCTCAATGATCACATTTCAGAAATGAGGATAACATCAGTATGCACCCCAGAGGTTTGTTGCAAAAGTTGAATGAAATAATGTACCTGGACACTCAGACTTGAGCCTAGTGCACAGAGGCTGTAGTTAAACATAGCATTTTAATGGCGATGTTCATGAACTGCTCATAAGACAGAGTAGAAAATGCAATTGTCTTCAGCTCTTACTATAAATGAAGAAAGCTAAATGCATAGCACAATTGTATTTGATTAGGTGACTTGGAAGCAGCAATGGACTGGCACGCCAATGACTATAGGTCTGATCTCAGATCCTCATTAGTTTGTGGTATTGGACAAATAATAGGTTTACTTCTCTCTCCCTGGTTACCTTTTCTGCAAATTGAAAAAAAGAAAGATACTGAAAACATTTATGTAAATGTTAAGCATTTTATGATGGGTTTGAGGCAGTAATGCTTTCCACAGGGCTGGCCATATTATTTTCACCCCCAGATAACGCAACCTTTCCAACAACCATGCCACTTTGACTGTCTTGGGAAACAAACACCAGCAGTATTTTTAGGAACATAATTTTGAGAACAAAAAAATCTCCCCAACACAGAGGGAAATGTAAGCTGTCTCTTCTCCCTCTTATGACATTCAACTATTAAAGGCAAGAATTCCACTTTATTGGCTTCTTGTAACCAGGATGATGTGACCTTTACAGGATTAATATCTCATTCTTTTGCTAACTAATTTACTCTAATAATGCAGGAAGATGCTTTATAGTGTAAAAAACACCTTGGGGTATTAGGATTGGATAGAATAGCTAGAATAAAGCCATTATAGCTGGATATACAGTTGGAGTAAAATCTTAAATAAAAATTTGTAGCCATGGGATGTGGAACATTTTTTTAATGTTGGTGTTTTGCTTTTATTAGTTCTTTGTTAACAGAGCTGCTCTATTTTTGCAGTAAATTCTCGAGGGCCTTTACTTCGCTTTTTATCATCTTTACTTTTATTATTCCTGTATTTTATACAAAGCCAAATTAGGTGGTCCTATCACAGCCTTGATATTAATTTGAATGTAGCCATAAGAAAAGACTCCAAGGAAACATATCTGCTCTACCTGCCTATTAGAATCCGAACTCACCCAAGGTAGAGCCCTTTCTTCTGACTCCTTCTGTTCCCGGCTTCTAATCAAGTGTCTGGCACACAGCAGATGATCAATCAATGTGTAATAAATAGTGATTTTTCTCTTCACTTGAAAAAAATTCAATATTTACATTCCATAAGGTCCAGGTAGTATAAATTGTCCACTCTGTAATCAGTAGGAATATCCTTGCAATGTCTAGGTATCCAGGACAGCAATTACTGCCGACTCTGACTTCACTCACCTTTAAACAGTTTCAAAGATGTCCTGTCTCCTTTATGGCCTCTTCCTGTGTTCCTCAATCTCCAGATAATGATAATAGGGACAGCTAATTGATTACAATTTTACCATAAACCAGACACTGTTCTGAGCATTTTACATGCAGCAACTCTAATCCTCATGATAGCTCTATAAGGTAGGTTCTGTGATTATCTTCATTTTATGATGAGGATGTTGAATGGTGAAACTCAGATTCTATCTCCAATCCTTTGGATGCAGACACAACTTGCTTAACTATTAGTTCCTATGACCAACCTCCAAAACACAGGATGAGAGGCCTTGGGCCCTCATCCTCTTCTTCTCGCTCCATACTCTGTCATGATGATCTTAGTTCATTCCACTGTGTCATGTGCATTCATCTCTAATTTATATCTTCTATTCAGACCTATCCTCTGAGCTCCTTCCATAGTGAACTGCATGCTTGCTATCTCTATGTATTAATCTCACATACACCTTTTTTTTTTTTTTGAGTTGTAGTCTTGCTCTGTCACCCATGCTGGAGTGCAATGGCATGATCTCTGCTCATCACAACTCCACCTCCTGGGTTCAAGCCATTCTCCTGACTCAGCCTCCAGAGTAATTGGGATCAAAAGTGCGGGCCACCATGCCTGGCTAATTTTTTGTATTTTTAGTAGAGAGGGGGTTCCATCTTGTTGGCCAGGCTGGTTTTCAATTCCTGACCTCATGATCCCCCTGCCTTGGCCTCCCAAAGTGCTGGGATTACAGGCGTGAGCCATCGTGCCGGGCCTGATCTCACATACGTCTTAAACTTAACGTGTCCTCAGTTTTACCTAGATTTCCTCTCTGGCCCATCAACCTTCCCTCTCTCATGGAGTTAGGCCACAAATCTGTGCCCTACTCACCACCTTCAGTCTTTCAGCAATTCCTGCCAATCTTCTCACCAAAAATATGTTGAGTCACCTTTCTTTCTCCATCTTCACTCCATGACTGCTGTCCAGGTCTCCAATTTCTTTCACCTGTAGCCTCCACTGCTTTCACTGTTGCTTCTCTTGGATTCATTCTCCATATTGCAAAAAAAAAAATTTTTTTTCTTAACATGTAAATAGCTTAACATAACTCTTTTCTCCTAAAACCCTCAAATGGATTTCTACTGAAGTAGAGTAACAGCTATATTTTTGTCATTTCGTACCAAAACCTACGTGACCTGGTCCCTGCTTATCCCTGTAGTACCTAATCTAACTCAATTATTTTTTATTTGCAATTTTATGTATTTTTTAAATATCTGCTTTCCTGCAACATAAGATTTTTGAGGGTAGAGGCAATAACAATTTCACTTATTATTGTATCCCCAGCAACTAATGTTCTGTTTGATACATGATAAGCACACAAAAAGTATTTGGTAAATATATAAGAAAAACTTTCTCTCATATTTCACCCAAAGATTCTCCACCTGAATCTAATGCTTGATGGTGTTCCATGACATTCTTTCCTTTCTGCAAATTATTACATTTCCTTTCTCCAAATTATTACATTTCCTATTTTGCTAAGTATATTAAGTAGAAATCTTTCACTATTTCCTTCTCTTTTGGTATTTCTATTTGCCTTTTCGTCTTTCTATCTCCACATCCTCACTTCCCAACTTAAAAGAAAAAACATTTCCCTTGCTCTTCTTGTCAACCTTTGACTTAGGTTCTTGATCTCAGCTTCCAAGACTGTTTTAGGCCCCGGCTCCTTCTGTCCACTGTCCTCTCCCCAACATCTGCAATCCTTTCTTCTCTATGTTGGCGTCTCCTTTTCTCCGTTCAACACTGTCACACATCTCTATTTTTGATGCTCCCTTCTTTAGGGTTGATTCAAAAGATAAAACCAACTTAACCACTTTCTACTAATCTAGGCAATGAAAATTGGAAGATCAATATGTTTTAAGGAAGGATAAAAAGTCCATTGAGATAATTGGTTGGGAAGGAAAGAGGCTTATGGTTCTAATCTAGAGGTGAGATGATAGACTGCTCTCATCTATCATTTATTTTTGCAGCAAATTTTCACAATAAAAGGAAATAAGGAATTATCCACAACATATTATTAGATATAAGTAAAATTAGATATGAATAATATATATCTAATTCCTTGTAGTTAACATCTAACTCCTTATTTCCTTTTATTGTGAAATATTTTGACATTCTGGCACTTATTTCCTCTAATTCTATAGTGCTTGTGTTTTTTTTATACTCTTGCAAGCTAAATATACTTTTTATTTTGTTAAAACTTTTTCATGTCACCAATGATCTCGTAATTGTCAAACACAATCTCATCCCAATAGCCTCTGCCCCCTTGCTGACAATTTTCTTTTTGAAATTTTTCTATTCTGCTTCCCAGGATTTTAGAACATACTTGCACTTTTTCTAGTTTTATGAACAGCAATTTTTTGTTTTCTTCATGGGATCTCTACTATTGTCCTGCCTTGTAAATTCATATTTCTTCATTATTAAATCTAATTCATAGGATTTTTTTTTGGTACAGTCTCCCAAGAAAAACTCATTTACTCCCAACATAGCTTCACCTGTTTTTTTCTTCCAGATCAGTTTTTCCCTTGAGTTCCTGTTGTGGTCTTTCCAGGCTCTCAAACACAAGTTTTTGATTAGTCCATTCACCACCATTATCATACTTCTTACTAGGTCCCAGTCCCTGCCACACTACTTAGCACACAGTGGGCACTCAATGAGAGCTTGTTGATTGAACAAAAGAGAACAGTCTATCATCTCACCTCTAGATTAGAACAATAAGTCTCTTCCCAACCAATTATCTCAATTGATTTTTCATCCTGCCTCAAAATATATTGATCTTCCCATTTTCATTGTCTAGATTAGTGGAAAGTGGTTAAGCTGGTTTAATCTTTTGAATCAACCCTAAAGAATGGTAATTGCTGCCTAGAATAAAGCATGAAGAAGGATTCTGAGGTCCCATTAAGGCTTAGTGGGAAAGAGTATGATCATCGTTTAGTGATAGCTGTCATAGATCTGAGAACAAATGCAGATAGAGATGCAACGTATGCTAACTGTGTTCATCTCTGGCCCAAAGGATAAACACTAACATTGTTAGCCTAAGAAATCAAAGCCTGAATTTTTGTTTCATGGCTCATGACTCATACTTTCATCTCAATTAACATCTTCAGTTATTTATAGTTTCCAGTATTTTGCTTCAGCAAAACTCACTGTTCTTCAAACAAATCTCTCAACTTTTTCTGCTATGGTTGCTTATATATCATACCAACTTAGAAATTCCTTTTATCTTTTTACCTCCTTTTTCTCCTCTAAATTGTAATCTGTTTCCATAAAGCCTTCCCAGAACATTTTAATCCAGAACAGTGTCTTGTGAAGTTAAAAAAAATGTTTAAAGTAACGTATACAGATAGAGTTTGCTGAACACTTGGTTCAGATGAAGGTCACAAGTACTGAGTGTCACTGGAAAAAAATGGATAGAAAGACATTCCTCATTCTTAAATAAAACCCTATTATTCAAAGGAGCTATAGTTAGCTGTACAGTGCTATTTATTTTTGGCCATTGGCTATTGTGACAAAATGACATCAGAGCAGCTGTTTATACAACCAGTATTCTCACATGCTAATAAATCTGCAGCAAAATGAAGCCATAGTTTTGTCAGATAGCTCTAATCCTGAATCTCTGCCTCTGGAATGCATGCTGTGGAAAGCAGAGCATGGATTGGAACTTAACCATTCCAAGAAATAACTATTCTATTTGCTCATTATTCTAAATTGAAGAAAAACTAAATAGTTCCAAGACCCATATTCCATATAGACTCAGACAATAGCTGAAGGCCTGCCCCACAGGTCAGTTTGGATCCACTGGAACACATTTAAGTCAATTGGAATCCTTCAAAAGAACCCATGCTCTTGGAGATACTCAGAATGGCTACTCTCTTTTTAGATATAACTTCAGGCTGTCTAATCTGAGAAGGAAAACCTCCAGAAGACCTTGTAGAAAAAAGATAGGCATGGACAGTGAGAAAAGACCAACAGTCCTGTTCAAGTGGCTGCAGGATGCCCCTAAGCCTGAGAAAGGTGTAATTTGACTGCAGCCATCAGAGTTCCCCACTTGGGGGCACCAAAATGATGCCTCTATTTTCTCATCATTTCTCATGGCAAGAATTATTTTACAATGAGATGAAAAGAATTCCATATGCAATTATTTTAGTAAGAAGACAAGTTGGTAATGGTTTATATTTATCATCCACTCTCACAGCCTGCTTTTAATGCTTACAGTCTCTCTATTAATGAACTAGAAATTGGCTGCTTCCAAGAGAAGGTAATGTCCTTCTGATGGATGGTGCATTGGGCCAGGAGTCAGCTGACCCAGAAGCCAGAGCAGAATCAGAGTTCATAGGGACTTCAGAGGTTATAATCTGACCTCCTGCTAATTCACAAATACCCTCTACAATGACCCTGACAAGTGATCATTCACTTCTAGTTCAGGAGGACCACTGAGTAATTGTGTGATTAGGCACACCACTTAGCAAGTACATTATAGAATCATAGGATGATTGAGCAGAAAAGGACTCTGGAGATGAGCTAGTCAACCCCTTGACTCTGAGATCAGGGCCAGTGAGGTTAAGTGACATACCTCCAAAGGTGGGGTAGGGCTACAACGAAGTGTCCTGATGCCCAAGTCAGGAGGATCACTCCATCATAACAATTCCTGTGTTGGTTAAATGGAAGTAGTCACAACTGCTTCCTAGATATCAGTGCTTTAGGGAAAACAATTGCAGATTGAAGATACTATCACAGAATATTCTGATTATGAAATTATAGCAAAGTCTGAGGGGGAGAGGGGAGAGAGATGACGATGGTTGTGGAGCCAATTAGAAGTTAATTTAAATCAAGCATCCTACTCAGGTCTCATATGGTATTGTGCTTAAGAATAACACCATTTTCTGGAGCACCACTTTCAGGAAGGTTGCTGGCAGCAACCACCAGATTTCAGCAAGAAATATTTTATCTTCTCAATAATTTTGACTTGCCCTCAGGATTAGAGCAGCTCACTGGTTAATTTAAACCTATTCATTCCAATTTCACTTTTTAATCCATTTTGTCAGGCATATCTCAAAGAAATAAGTAACTTTCAAAATACACATATTTCCTCAAACCATGATACTTTCAGCCCATAGCTTTTTATTTGAGCAACTTGAGGACTAATTTGAATCACATTTCAATTATGGGTGCCCAGAAAAGGTGTGATACCTTAGGAAATTACCTTACAGAGATTTTTTAAAGATGCTTTTAAATAAAGTATATAGAAAATCTTAAATTACATGTGGTTAATCTAGGAAAGGACAATTGAAGGGTTCATTAAAATAGATTTATTCAAATTTTATATGTGGAAATAAATTTTTTTGAGATATCTTGGTATATACCTATCCAGATTGCAGCATTTCCCTACTTTCTAAATTAAATGTTGCTGTATCTGAATCTTGGATTCACAGTAGCATATATTAAAAGGCTTAGTCATCATTATTGTAAATACCCCAGAATTGAGCCAGGTTTCACTGGAGCTTAGCAGTAACTTCCTTTTCATCTTCTCTTTTTCATTTTCACTTCTTATATTTTCTTGTACTTCTCTTTTACATTTTCTTGTTATTTTCTTTCTTTCATCTATTTCAGCCTTTGTCAAGAACACCAAACTATTTTCCACTTCACAAAAATCTAGTATGCCCTGCCTTAAGTTAAAGGGGCAGTGTGGAGCCTTTATGTAGTAGGAAGGAGGGAACCTTACTTACTATATAGGAAGCAATTCATATTCACTGTGTCATTTAATACTTTTAAAACCTTATAAGGTCATTATTTTTAGGTCCAATTACATGTTAGGAAAACAGCTCAAAGAGATTCAGTATCTTACCCAAGATCACAAAAATAGTAAAGCCTGCATATTTTACATCCCATCATGCTTGATACTTATTGAGAAGTATATAATTATTTATTTCTACCCAACATAGGCAGTCACTTTATACAAAACCAAGTACCTTAACATCTATTTTTAGCAATATGGAGAATGTCTAAACATTTCTTATACAGGCACAATGGGATATCTCAGTGGCTGACTTCCAGTCTCTTTGGCCCTTAAAGAAGATGAAAGAAAAGGGAGAATTTCCCATTTGAAAGACTTTGATATCTGACCTAATTTTGAGACAGAAAGAGCATCAACTTGCTACCCCACTGGGATCCCAGCTAGAGAAGGGCTTGGCCAGAGCACAAAGTGCAAAATGAAATAAAATAGGTAGATAATGTATTTTAACTTGGAGTCACTGTTACATTATTTAATGCCATATTGAGTAAAGGGCAAGAACCTGCATTGTGGAAGGTATTACCAATAAATCGTATCCTGATAGGCTGGAAGTTTCTGGAAGTTTATCAGGGTGAGCCAATTTTGACTCCCCTCCTCTGTACAAGATCCTGTGTGTCATTTTTCTCTGCCCAACTAGAGGCAACAAAGATGGCATCTCAAGTTCCCTAACATCATCATGTGGCAAGCTGCCCATCACCTGTGGAGACACTGGCTAAGCTTGTTATGATGCAGATATCACAGATTATAACATATGCCCTTTGGTATTTTCTCTGTAATCATTCAGGAACTATAAGATTGTTTCATTTCCTATGGTAGGAAACAGCAGACATTTTCTCTGCCTTGCATGTAACTACATTGGTGTCTAAAGAAATCATATTGAACTCTTTTTTTTTAAAAAAAGAGATTTCACTGAAGTTAAAACAAGAATAATTGGTAGGCTTTCTTTTTACCTGCTTTGAAGCAAAAAAAAAAAAAAAAAAAAAAGAAAGGAAGAAAGAAAGAAAGAAAATGCTCTACTTTGTTTTAAAGATCTATATACAGCTCAGCTGATAGAAAGGGGGTGGGCAAAAAAAATAATAAATGCACTAACTTCTGAATTTTAGCAGAAGCCTATATGTTGGAATAAATAAAATGATACAGAAAAGCTCTTTGATAGTTTTTTTCCACAACAACAAAATACAGCCCTGCTTGTCAGCCCATCTGTATTTTCCCTTCATCTAATAAACTGGTTAGGCCAGAGCTGCAAAGGAACATTATAATACTGACAATGTTGCTGGAAAGCCATGTGCTTTAGAATGAATTAACTTTTGCTGCACTGCTGAACATAAGAAAAAAAAAATGGCTCAGCAGAAAAAAAAAAATCTCTTTAACCCATTTTTTGCCCCTGGAGCTCAATGCAACAATCAAAATGAATAGGATCTGATAAAGAAACTAGTATGTTTGTCCCCAGTAAAGAAGCCCATTTTGACACATCTTCAGGCTGTAATATATCTCAGGAGCTTCAAGAAATATCTGGCAGGTCTGAGACTGATATGAACAAAATTACAAGTAAAACTGTTGCCAAATAAGCAAGAAATAAGGGCACTGCAGAGGTTAATGTATTGGTAATAGTGCAAAAACTAAAACTGAAGTAACTTTATGTCTTTATTTATGGTATGTAATGCTCACCTGCAGCAACCATAACAGTACATGCTTCCTCTAGATTCTCAGGTCACTAGCTGAGGAGAGATTGCATTCTTATAGTAATTTTCTATCCCACACCTCCCAGAATATCTGTTAAGGAGAACATGCTGGAATTGGCTTGTGCCCTTTTCTGTTTTATCTTCACACCTATTACAGTTTCATAATGTTGTCCCCTAACTCCTTTCTTCTTTCACTTCCCAACACGAATATATAGTTCCCTTAGGAAGGTTAGCACGTAATATTTGATTAATGGAGTATATATATTTATGCACACATCTTAGAGTAGTACAGTAATTAACAATGTATAGCACTATATACAATACATAAAAATCAAAACATTGTAAAACTTCACATTACTGTGTGAGTTATTTTGTATGCATTATCTCTTGTGCTATACAGATTAACCACAAAGTTTCTAGTTCTAGAAGTGTTCATAGGAGCAAGTTCCTTTCTTTAAATGAGTGAGCCATCCATCAAGATTGCAAACACATATAGTGTGAGTAGAATAAAATCTAAGCCTAAGGTCAGCTCTGTAGACCAGAGGGGAGACTAGGGAGATCCCCAGCACAACAGGAGAGTGGAGGGCTGCAGTTGCTCGCCATTCCAAGTTCCTGACCCTGGAGATATTGCAGTTGTGGCACCCAGTAGGCTCTCAAAGAAGACAGGTCCTTCAGCATTCTTTTGGAGGAGGGGAGACAGTGCTTCTGCCCCTGGGTCTCAGCAGGTACCTGAACAGTAGCATAAACCAGGAGCATACCAGGATGTCTGTGCTGTCCTAGAGAGACTGTCAATGTACCCTTCCTATGAGGCCAACCAGCTTAGAGATGGAGGTGCTTTGATGGAGGTCATTAGGTCTTTAGGCGAAGCATTCCTCCCACCCCCCACACCTTTGTTACCAATGAGTCACCAACCTTTTTGAAATGTATAACTTAAAGCAGATTGCACTTTTACATTTCCATGGTGAAATTTATGCCTATACTTAAATAAAACTGCTGCATTACGACTGACTTACAGACTTCAGCTAACTTAGGGAATGACCAGACAATAAAAAGAAGAAAGGCTCATTATGATGGGCCCCAGCTCTAAAAGCAATTGTCTCAGAGCCCTATCCCCACCCAAAATACAACCCTAAGATTGCAGATTGTCTGCATTTCCTCAAGACTCCCCTGGCCTGGTGAAAAAGACCATAAAACTCACATTCTACAGCCTCACCCCCACAAGCTGGGTCTTCAGTCCTGAAATTCCTCCTGTCTATACATCGTCCTCTAACTCGATTTTCTTTCAATTCCCATATGGACTCTTCCTTTGGTTCTGCAAGAATATTCTCATGGAGATTTAAAAATCCATATTTCCCTGGAACTATACCTGTAGCACCCCCTTTTTACCAGTCACTAATGAATGCCACAGTTTCACCTCTCAGGGGCCTGAGCAGTGACTGGGCCATGTGCTGCTAATGTCTGTGCTCCCTACCTGGTCCATTACTAGCCTTCCTTCCACAGCCCAGCCTTGCAGGCTTCCTTCTCCATACCCCTAGCCTGCCTCCTTCATCCTAACTTTCCCCTTTGTCTCCCTATCCCTGTCCCTAAAACCTCCCCAATGACTGGCGCCCTACTCAGTACCATCAGACAGCTGCCTCCCTCCAGATTCTCCAACTGAAATGAACATAAATAATTTGAAATGGGAGGAAACTAAAAAAAATAGTGTTTGGATAATAAAAAAGGAATTTGACCTGTCTGAAAGGATCTCAGACTGAACAGTTGGGGATTTGAGACTCTAATTTCTGGTAGGGAAAATCTGTACTGAAAAAACCTTTGTGGAAACTGGAAGGAATCAAAGACTCCAGTTGCTTTAAGAAGATAAGGAAATAAGCGTCTTGTGCTGTAGCACTGTGGTAAGATGAGTTGGTCAAATGGAAGTGCCTTGGAGTCAGGCAGTCCCAGGCTCAAATCCACATCCTTCATTGCTATTTACCAGTGTATGGACGTTTGCAAATTATTCAAGCTCTTCAAATTTAAGTTTTTTTTTTTTTTCCTAACTTGCAAAGTAGGATTAGGTTAGTTTCTTATTTAGAGATGTTTGAATATTAATGAGAAGATATGTGTAAACTTTGCAAGACAGTGCTTGGCTCATGGCAAGTTACCAAAAAATGCTATTGGCCTTACTTCCTTATTCTGATCAATATTCCACTCAGATACATTAGCTTTCATTTTGAAAGCTACTGGGTTTAAACTTTATCTGAACCAATACTGTTTATCCTGGCATAGCCAGAGCTCCTGAGGTCCTGTTAATGAGTTTGATGAATCTTCCTCTGAAATTTCCATTTCATCAGATGAAAAAGCACCATCAGAAGGAAGCCATTTCTGCATGATTTTAGGTCTAGTGAAATATTGCCTATTGCCCCACAGAGCACTGATGAGCTTGAAATAATTAATACAGGAAACTAATGGAAAGAAAATGTGTCTTCAAGTCCTGTGCATTTTTCTAACTGCCAGTTGGTACTCTACTATGTGAAAAATGGCTTACCCTCAAAGAAGCAGAAATGTTTTCCACAGTTAACACCAAGTGCTGCCGAAGCCTTAGAATGAGGCCATCATTCGAGGCTTGTCGTGCAAAGCCAGTCACTAGCTAAAGTGATAAGGACAGATTTCAGTCAGAAAAATTCATTGTAATAGGGAAAAGAGTTCAGCACAAACTCAACTCAACTCTGATTTATCCACAGGTGACTGGATGTTTGAAAGGGAGAAAAAGGGAGTAGAGAGAAGGGTGAGCTAGGGATCCATGGAGTCAGGAAAGTGAAAAGTTAAAAAAGCAGGAATGGAGGCTTGTTCCATGTGAAACCCATTTGGGTTTATTAAGTTGCCCATGTTGAAATTTGACTCCTGCTCTCCCACAGAGCTGAGAAAACAGAGGCCCTATCTTCAGGTGTGGGCTGGAACAAACAGTAAACTGTAAATTCTTTTCACAACCTTGAGTTTTCTTAGGCAGGTGTTTAAGTGAACCAGGGTCCTCCCAGAGATGTGGCCCTGAGCTATTAAAACCTACCTGAGGTTTTTTTGTTTTGTTTTGTTTTGATTTTGTTTTTCTCCCCGGTGTTTCTAGACCAAGGCTGAGAAGAGGGCTCAGAGGAGCTTGGATACCCTTTGCTCAAGAAACAAGCTAATCTTTGTCAGATATCAACTCTGAAGATTACTGGCTATGTTCTTTTGCATGGGAAAAGAAGCCTGAAAATGTAAAGACTTTATTATTATTGGGAGAAAGATCAAAGGCAGTTGATTTATTCAAACTCTCTGAGCTATATTTGAGATAATGGACAATTCCTCAATTTGAATCCTCTTCATTAGTCTCTCAAGAACTGAATGAAACTTTTCTTGACAATTTATACTTGTAGTGGAGTATTACACAGAATTCAAACAGGACATTACAGATGATGAAACTGAGGTTGGGTGAAGGAGATGTGACCTATCAAAGGTGGCCCAGTTAGCGTATAAGAATTCACCACCTGATGCCATCTGATTGCATGCGTTTCCTGCCCTGTGACCTAAAGTATCATTACATGGAATAGAAGGCTTATTTCCCTATCTTCTTAAAACAATTGAAGTCTTTGATTCCTTCCACTACTTGCACAAATGTTTTTTTCAATACAGATATTTTTCCCTGCCAGAAATGAGAGCCTCAAATCCCTAGCAGTTCAGGCTGAGATTCTTTCAGACAGGTTACATTTCTTTGTTTTTCAGAAACTAATTTCTTAATTTCTTCCCATTTACATAATTTGTGTTCATTTCAGTTGTCATTGAACTAGAGAGTGATTTGTCAGATAGTGCTGAGTAAGTACTGCTTTTTCAGCTTTACCACATTGTGCTTTGGAGAATTCCTAAATTATACTTTTTGACCATCAAATACTCCAAATAGAAAAAATATCTACGAACAGGGTACCCTCTATTTGATCTATTTTGTGCTGTTAGGATTTTTCTCACTTAGGTAAATGAAATCAGCTGGGAGTTGGGTGAAGAGTGTCAACTCACAGAGGACAGTCACTCATATTACTCTACAGGGAGCTCCATTGCTCAAGATGTACATATAAAAAAATGAAATCCACAGCATATCTTAGCAACATCCCGTTTTTTAGATTGGGAAATTGGTGTAGTTACTGAGGCCTCAATAATCAGCCTTTCATTTTTTTGTTTATTGACTATAACTTGGAGGGAAATTTTACTCAATTTAATTGATTATTGCAAAGGTTAATCAAAACTTGTAATCGTGTATCTATGAGATTGTAAGTATTTTACCAATAAACATTGCCTTTTGTAGTTTATTTGTTTGACTAAGCAAGTATAACTAATAATTGTGTTTGATTAAATCTTATTTCCATTTAGGTCATTTTTTCTTTTTTTTTTTTTTAAGAGGAAGTATCTTGCACTGTTGCCCAGGCTGGAGTGGAGTGGTGCAATATAGGTCATGGCAGCCATGAACTCCTAGGCTCAAGAGATCCTTCTGCCTCAGCCTCCTCAAAAGCTAGGACTACAAGCATGCACTGTCACACCTGGCTGATTTTTAATATACTTTTAGAGGGCCTTGCTATGTTGCCCAGATTGGCTTGAACTGCTATTCTCCAGTGATGCTCCCATGTTGACCTAAAGGGCCGGGATTGCCAGTGTGAGCCACAGCACCAAACATGGTTACGTTATTTCTTTTCTTTTTTAAAAAATATTTAATTTTCTTGGGTACATAGCAGGTGTATATATTAATGGAGTATACGGGATAGTGTGATACAGGCATACAATGTATAACAAATACATCAGGGTAAATGAGCTATTCATCACCTCAAACATTTATCCTTTGCATTAAAAATAATCCAATTATACACTTTTAGTTATCTTAAAATGTAACAATGAAATTACTGAATATTGTGCAATCAAGTACTAGATTTTATTAATTCTTTCTATTATTTTGTATCCATTAACCATCTCCCCTGCCCCCACCAACTACCCTTCTCAGCCTCTGGTAACCATCATTCTACTCTCTATCTTCACGAATTCAATTGTTTTAATTTTTAGCTCTAGAAAATAAGTGAGGATATCTACTTTGTCTTTCTCTGCCTAGCTTATGTCACTTAACACAATAGCCTCCAATTCCATGTTGATACAAATGACAGAATCTCATTCTTTTTATGGCTCAATAGTACTCTGTTGTGTATATATGCCATGTTTTCTTTATCCATTTGTCTGTTGACGGACTTTTAGGTGCCTTTCAAATCTTGGCTATTGGGAATAGTGCTGTAATTAACGTAAGAGTGCATATTTTTCTTTTTACCTTCTGAAACTTTTGTTGGTACTGGTAATCACATGTATTTAAAAATGGAAAATTTGGAAAATAAGAACTATTCATTTTTTAAAGCTAATTTAACATTTGAATATTCATTCTGTTTCCAAAATGTAGATCATACAACGGGAAGCATGAAACATTCTCTGCCTTTAATAAAAGAAGTTGTAAAAAATTTATTCACACACATTGTATAAGACAAAATAAGGAAAATGTCACACACACAATTGTATAAGTCTGCACAGATAAGAGAGATCAAATAAAAAGCCCTTCCAAAAAAAAAAAAAAAGAGTGCATATAACTCTTTGATATAACGATTTCTTTTCTTTTGAGTATATAGGTATAAACCTAACAGTGGGATTGCTGGATTATATGGTAGCTCTATTTTTCGTTTTTGAGGAACCTCCAAACTGTTCTCCTCAGTGGTTTTACTAATTTACACTCTCACAAACAAAATATAAGGGTTCCCTTTTCTCCACATCCTTGCCAGCATTTGTTAGTGTCTGTCGTTTGGATAAAAGCTATTTAAATGGGGTGAGATGATATCTCATTATAGTTTTGATTTGCGTTCACATATGACTGCCATTTGTATGTATTATTTTGAGTAATATCTATTCAGATATTTTTCCCACTTCTAAATTGGCTTATTATATTTTTTACTATGGAGTTGTTTGAGCTCATTATCTATTCTGGTAATCGGTCTCTTATAAGATGGATAGTTTACATATATTTTCTCCCATTCTGTTGGTTGTCTCTTCACTTTATTGTTGTTTCTTTTGCTGTGCAGAAGCTTTTTAACTTGATGTGATCACATTTGTCCATTTTTGCTTTGATTGTATGTGTTTGTAGGGTATTACTCAAGAAATCTTTTTTTCAGTCCAGTGTCCTAGAGAGAGGCCCCAATGTTTGTTTGTAGTATTTTCATACTTTGAAGTCTTAGATTTAAGTATTTAATCCATTTTTATTTGATTTTTGTCTATGGTGAGAGATAGGGGTCTAGTTTTATTCTTCTGCATTTGGACATCCAGTTTTCCAAGCACCACTTATTGAAGAGACTGTCCTTTTCCCCAATGTATGTTCCCGGCACCATACACACACAGTTCACTGTATGTGTATGGATTTATTTCTGGGTTCTCTATTCTGTTCCATTGGTCTACGTGTTTGTTTTTATGTCAGTACTACACTATTTGATTAGTATAGCTCTGTAGCATAATTTGAAGTCAGGTAATGTGATTTCTCCAGTTTGTTCCTTCTGCTGAGGACAACTTTGACTATTTGGGTCATTTGTGGTTCCACAATATACATTTTAGAATTGTTTTTTCTATTTCTGTGAAGTATGGCATTGATATTTTTACAGGTATTGCACTGACACTATAGATTGCTTTGGGTTGTATATATATAAAATATTGATTCCTCCAATCTATGAACATGGAATATCTTTCCCTTTTTTTTTTTGTATCTTTAATTACTTTCTCTCTCTCTCTTTTTTTCTCTTTTTTGAGATGGATTTTTGTCTTTGTTGCCCAGGCTAGAGTGCAATGGCACTATCTTGGCTCACCACATCCTCTGCCTCCTGGGTTCAAGCGATTCTCCTGCCTCAGTCTCCTGGGTAGCTGGGATTACAGGCACCTGCCACTATGCCCAGCTAATTTTGTATTTTTAGCAGAGATGTGATTTCTCCATGTTGGTCAGGTTGATCTTGAACTTGCAACCTCAGGTGATTGGCCTGCCTCAGCCTCCCAAAGTGCTGGGATTACAGGCGTGAGCCACCACACCCATCCTGTATCTTTAATTTCTTTTGTCAATGTTTTACAGTTTTCATTGTAGAGCTCTTTTACTTCTTTTGTTAATTGTTGGGTGTTTAATTTTATTTGTAGCTTTTGTAAGTAAAATTACTTACTTGATTTATTTTTTTAGCCTTTACTGTTGGCATATAGGAATGCTATTAATTTTGTGTGTTGGTTTTGTATCCTGCAATTTTACTGAATTTATCATTTCTAGTAGTTTTTTGGTGAAGTTTTTAGGTATTTCCAAATATAAGATAATATCATTTGTGAACAAGGATAATTTAACTTCATTTCCAATTTGGATGCCCTTTATTTCTTTCTCTTGTCAGACTTCTCTAGCTGGGACTTCCAGTACAATGTTGAATAACAGTAGTTATTCAAAAGTGGACATCCACGTCATATTCTAGATCTTAGAGAAAAGGCTTTCAGTTTTTCCCCTTTTGGTATTATACTAGGTATGAGTCTGTCATACATAACTTTTATTGTGTTTAGGTATGTTCCTTCTATACCTAGTTTTTTGATGGTTTCTATAATTATGAAGGGATGTCGAATTTTTTGAAATGCCTTTTCAGCACCAATTGAAATAAGTATATGGTTTATGTCCTTCATTTTGTTCATATGATGTATCAAATTGACTGATTTGCATGTGTTCAACCATACTTGCAACCCTTGGATAAATCCCACTTGGTTGTGATGAACGATCTATTTCACGTGTTGTTGAATTCACTTTGCCAGTATTTTGTTGGGGATTTTTGCATCATTGTTCATCAGGGGTACTGTCCTATGGTTTTTCTTTTTTGATGTGTCTTTATCTGGTTTTGGTATTAGGATAATACTGATTATGTAGAAGGAATTCAGAAATATTCCCTCCTCTTATTTTTTGAAAGAGTTTGAGTAATATTGATATTAGTTCTTCCTTAACTGTTTGGTAAAATTCAGCAGTAAAACCATCAGGTCCTGGGCTTTTCTTTGCTGGGAAACATTTTATTACAGTTTCAATATCCCTGGTTGTTTCTTGGTTGCTGTGGCCTTTTCAAGTTTTGAATTTATGGTTCATTCTTGGTAGGTTGTATGTTTCTAGGAATTTAGCCATTTCTTCTAGGTTTATCAATTTATTGTCACATAGTTGCTTATAGTAGGCTATAATGGTCCTTTGAATGTCTGCTGCATTGATTGCAACGTCTCCTTATACATCTCTGATTTTATTTATTTCAATCTTCTCTCTTTTCTTAGTCTGGTTAAAGGTTTGCTGATTTTGTTTATGTTTTCAAAAAACAAACTTTTGTTTCATTGATCTTTTGTATTTTTAATTTAGATTTTATTTATTTCTTCTCTGATCCTTATTATTTCTTTTCTTCTACTAGCTTTTGGTTCTTGTACACCCTTGTTTTTCTAATTCTTTTAAATATAGTGTTAGGTTGTTTATTTAAAGTTTTTCTTTTTTGATGTAAGCATTTGTAGATCTAAACTTCCTTTTTATACTGCTTTCGTTGCATTCCATAGGTTTTTAGTAGCCTCAAAAGGGCAAATCTAAGAGTGATTAACATTAAAAAGGAGACAGAGAGATGGGGTAGAAAGTTTATTCAAAGTGACAATATCAGAGAACTTCCCAAACCTAGAGAATGGTATCAATATTCAAGTACAAAAAGGTTATAGAACATCAAGCAGATTTAACCCAAATAAGACTTCCTGAAGGCATTTAATAATCAAACTTCCAAAGGTTAAGGATGAAGAAAGGACTCTAAAATCAACAAGAGAAAAGAAACAAATGACATATAATGGAGCTTCAATGTGTCAAGCAGCAGACTTCTCAGTTAAAACCTTACAGGCCAGGAGAGAGTGAAATGATATATTTAATGTGCTGAAGAAAAAAATTAAAAAACAAAAAAACATTTTTCCTAGAATAGTATATTCTGCAAAAATATGTTCCAAATGTGAAGGAGAAATAAAGAGTCCCAGACAAGCAAAAGCTGAGGGATTTTGTCAACACCACATTTGTCCAATAAGAAATGCTAAATGGAGTTATTCAATCTGAAAGAAAAGGATGTTAATGAGTAATAAGAAATCATCAAAAGGTACAAAATTAACTGGAAATAGTAAGTACACAGAAAAACATAGACTATTATAGCACTGTAATTATAATATGTAAACTCCTCATGTCCTGAGTAGAAAGACTAAACAATGAAACAATCAAAAATAATAACTGCAACAATTTTTTTTAAGAATTCATAGTACAATAAGATATAAATAGAAACAAAATGTTAAAAAGTAGGGAAGTGAAGTTCAAGTGTAGATATTTTATTAGTTTTCTTTTTGCCTATTTGTTAGTTAATATGTTTGTTTGTGCAATCATAGTTAAATTGTCATCAGTTTAAAATAATGGGCTATAAGATAGCACTGGTGAGCCTTATGGTAACCTCAAATCTGAAAACATACAATGGATACACAAAAAATAGAAATCAAAAAATTAAAGCATATCACCAGAGAAAATTACCTTCATGTAAAGGAAGATAGGGAGGAAGAAAATAAGGAGAGAAGACCACAAAACAACCAGAAAACAAAAAAAGACACAAAATGGCAGGAGAAAGTCTTGACAAATCAACAGTAACTTGAATGTAAATGGACTACACACCCCCATCAAAAGACACAGAGTGGCTGAATGGATGAAAAAATAAGACCCAACTGCCTGTTGCCTATAAGGAACACACTTCACTTATAAAGACACACATGGACTGAAAATAAAAGAATTTAAAAAAGATATTTTATGCAAATATAAAACAATGAAGACTAGGAACAACTACATTATATCACACAAAATAGATTTCAAGACAAAAATGGTAAAAGAGATAAAGAAAGTTATTATATATTGTTGAAGGATCAATTCAGCAAGAGGATATAACAGTTGTAAATACATATGCACCCAACACTGTATCACCCAGATATAGAAAGCAAATACTATTATAGATAAAGAGAGAGTGAGGCCCGAATAAAATAATAGCTGGATGCTGCAATAGCTTACTTTCAGCATTGGAGGTATTATCCAACAGAAAATCAATGAAGATTCATTAGATTTAATTTATACTATAGATCAAATGTATCATACATATAAATGTATAACATTTTATCCAATAATTATAGAATACACATTCCGCTTTCAGCACACAGATCATTTTCAAGGATAGGACATAAATCAGGCCTGACTTAAACATTCAAATATTCAAGTATCTTCTCTCACTACGATGAAATAAAATTTGAACTCAGTAATAAGGGAAATTTTGGAAATTATACAAGCACATGAAATTTAAACAGTATGCTCCTGAATGACTAGTAGATCTTATAAGCTTGCTTTATTCTTTTCCCTTTTGTCTTTTCTGACTATTTTTATGTAGGCTGTACTCAAGCTCACTAATTCTTTCTTCTGATTGTTTAATTCTGCTATGAAGAGACGCTGATGCATTCTTCAGCATGTCAATTGCATTTTTCATTTCCAGAATTTCTGCTTGTTTTTTTAAACTTACTTGAATTGTTTTGTTAAATTTGTCTCATAGGATTCTGAATTCCTTCTCTGTTTTATCCTGGATTTCTTTGAATTTCCTCTAAACATCCATTTTGAATTCTCTGTCTGAAAGGTCACATATCGCTGTCTGCCTGGGACTATTCACTGGCGTCTTTGTTTGTTTAGTAAGGTCACATTTTCTTGGACAGTCTTGATGCTAGTTAATGTTCATTGGTGTCTGGGCATTGGAGAGTTAGGTATTTATTATAATCTTCACAATCTAGTCTTGTTTGTATCTGTCCTTCTTGGGAGTCTTTCCAGGTATTTGGGTGTTGTGATCTAAGTTTTTGCTCATGGCAGCCATATCTGCATGGGTTGGGGGATACCTCTAGCCCAGTAATGCTGTAGTTCCTGCTGACTCATAGAGGTGTCACTTTGGTGATCTTGGATAAGATCCAAAAGAATTCTCCAGGTTACCATGAGGAGACACCTGTTCTTTTCCTTTTCTCCAAAACAAATGGAGTCTTTCCATCTGTGATGAGCTGCCTGGAACTGGGGGAAGAATGATACAAGCACCCCTGTGGCCACCACCACTGGGACTGCACTGGATCAGTCCTGAAGACAGCACAGGACTGGGTCTTTCTCAAGGCTCCCTGTAACCACTACCTGGTTACTGTCCACGTTTGCGTAAGACCTTAAGGCTCTACAATCAGCAGGTGGTTAAGAAAGCCAGGCTCACGTCCTTCCCTTAAGGGCAGTGTGTTCCTTGGTGAGTCTAGAGATGCCTGTCTGGAAGCCAGAATTTGGTGTCAGAAACCTGAGAAATCTACCTGATGCTCTGTTTTACTTTGGATGATCTGGCACCAAAACTCCAAGACAATTTTTTTTACTTTTTCCTCCACTATCCCTAATCAGAATAGTATCTCCCCATGTCTGTTATCATCACAGGCCCTTGGGGAATACTGCCAGGGTAGCACCAATCATCACTTAAGGCCCAAGGCTCTTCAGTCACCTTGTTGTTAAGGTTGCCAGGCCTGAGACTCACCCGTAAGGGCAATGAGCTCCTCTCTGATCCAGGTTAGGGCTGGAGATGCCATCCAAGAGCTGAGGCCTAAAACTGGGGACCCCAAAAAGCCCCTTGGTGCTCTTTCCCACTGTGACAGAGCTGGTACATAAGCTCAAGACAATGTCCCCTTTACTCTTTCTTCGCTTTTCTCAAGCAGAAGGGGGCCTCTCTTCATGGCCACCATAGCTGTGAATGTGCTGTTACACCTGAAGCCAGCATGTCTGGGATTCTTACCCAAGCCCCACAGTGTGTAGTACCTGGTTACAGATGTTGACTATTCAGGGCCCGACAACTCTTCAGTCGGCATGTAATAAATCCTGTCAGAACTGGATTTTTCCCTTCAAATCAGTAGGTTCCCTTCAGGCCCAGGGTGTGTCCAGAAATGTCTTCTAGGAGCTAGGGCCTAGAATGGGTGTCTCATGGCTCTGCCTTGTGCCCTCTACTACTGTGGCTGAGCTGGTATCCAAGTTGCAAGACAAAATTTACTTTTCCTTCTCCTCAAGTGGAAGAAAGAAGTCTCTTTCAGAGCTGTGAGCTGTGTTGCCTTGGGTTGGGGGAGGTGTGGCATAAGCAGTCCCTTAGTAACCTCAGCTGGCATCTCACTAGCTTGCATGCCCCCTTAGTCCACTGGCTCTGAGCCCAGCAGTGGATTCGGACTTGCCTGGGATTTACAGTCCTTGTGGGCTAGACTGCCTTTCAAGTTTATTTAGGACCCTAGAACACTTTAGTCCATGGTGGTGACGTTGACCGAAACTCAAGTTCAGATGGCTGGGATGGGTAACTGCTCTCTGGCTAGGGCTAGTCTAAATGTTCCCTCTGCTGATGCAGAGGTTGAGTTTTGCCTGGTTTTGGCAACACTGCATTCTAAAGCAAAGTCCTCCAATTGCCGCTCTTTTCCTCCCCTAAGCACACAGATTTTCCATGCCATGTGGTCACTGCTAGGGCATAGGAGAAAAGTGGTGTAGGCAGTTCAAGTCTTTTCTACCCTCTTCAGTGCCTTTTTCAGTGATATTAAGTTAAAACTAGGAACTAATTACTCATCTGATTTTTGGTCCTTATAAAGGTGATTTTTTTGTGTAGATAGGTGCCAAATTTGGTGTTTTTGTGGGAAGAACAATCAGTAGAGGCTTCTATTTGGCACTCTTACTCCATCTCCTCTTTAAGCTCAACCTCTAGATTAATTCTTAATTTATAACTTAGTCATCTCATAATAATAATTGCATGCTTTCTTCAACATTAAAAAAAATAAGAGTTGGAGCAAGATGCACATTTCTAGGTGACACTAGAATAAATGGTTTGGCCATCTTTGCAAATCATATCACTGGGTTTGTTCCTATTTTGGATATAGTATCTCCAAATATAACTTTCTCTATTATTTGGTCCTATGAATGCCTACAATACATGTCTAGATTGTTATCTGGCCAAAATACAAACTGTATATTTATAAACAATTTTTTCTTTTTACTTTCTAAATTACTTTCTTTCTTTGTGAGTTTCCTATTTCTCATACTGATATCAACATTTTCTTAGACCTCAAATTGAAGTGTTGAAGTCATTATTACTCTCAGTAAAGTGTCTAAGCCTGCAGATTCTAGGCAGATTCCCTGGTTTTGAATCTTGGCTTTACCGTTTACTAATATGAGAAACATTAACAAGATAACAACTGATGTGTATCTATTATACTAGAAATAGTTGTGAGTACCTATATCTCATTCTAAACTGTGATTGCCATAAGGACAATGAGTATGTCTTACTTATTAGTATTTTTATATCTTACAGTATACACATGGCAGAATGTTGTGTGCATGATAAAAGCCCAGTGATATGTAAATGAATAAGTAAATAAAGTAAAAGATGAAGAGCAGAATCTAAAATTTAAAACGAAAACCAAACTTGCCACTTACTTTTCTGTCAATTGGATCATCTTTCCAGTTTACCAGGAATGTGTATTTATTGAAATCTTAGCTAAAAAGTCTTTTTAAAATAGGGGTCCTACTTAGATAAAATATTTTTAACACTTGGCAAGATTAAGGTTGGAAATTGGCTGACATGATTGCTAAAGGTAATAAAATTATAATGAGGATTTGATTGCACAAAGGAAATAGCTGCTTTCATTGACAGAAAGTATTAGCATTTAAAAATAGAATCTGATATGATTAAGAATATAGTTTTTTTGTTAATTAATGAAATTTATTTCATTCCTGCATTTCCTTTTTTTTTTAATTTCCAAGTTTTATATTAAGTTTAGGGGTACATGTGCAAGATGTGCATGTTTGTTACATAGGTAAATGTGTGCCATTGTGGTTTGCTGCACAGATCATGCCATCATTCAGGTATTAAGCCCAGCATTGACTAGCTATTCTTCCTGATGCTTTCCCTCCTCCCATCCCTAACCCTCTGTAAGGCCCCAGTGTGTGTTGTTTTCTCCCATGTGTCCATGCATTCTCTTCATTTGGCTTTCACTTATAAGTTTAAAAATGTGGTATTTGGTTTTCTGTTCCTGCATTAGTTTGATAAGGACAGTGCAGCTCCATCCCTGTCCCTGAAAAGGACATGATCACATTCATTTTTATGGCTGCCTAGTATTCCATGGTGTATATGTACAACCCTTTTTTATCCAGTCCATCATTAATGAACATTTATGTTGATTTATATCTTTGCTGTTGTCAATAGTGCTGCAGTGAACATTCACGTGCATGTGTCTTTATAATAGAAAGATTTATATTCTTTTGAGTATATATTTAATAAAGGGATTGCTGAGTAGAATAAAATTTATGTCTTTGTGTCTTTGAGGAATCACCAAACTGTTTTACATAATGGTTGAACTAATTTACACCCCCACCATCAGTGTAAAATTTCCTTTTTCTCTGCAACCTTGCCAGCATCCGTTATTTTTTGACCTTTTAAAAGTAACCATTCTGACTGTGTGAGATGGTAGCTCATTGTGGTTTTGATGTGAATTTCTCTAATAATTAGTGGTGTCAAGCTTTTTTAAAAATATTTTTTGGCTGCATGTATATTTTCTTTTGAGAAGTGTCTGTTCATGTTCTTTCTCCACTTTTAAATTGATTTTTTTTCTTGTGAATTATGTTTAAGTTCTTTATAAATTCTGGATATTGGACCTTTGTCAGATGAATTGATTGCAAATTTTATTTTCCCATTCTATAGGTTGTTTACTCTGTGATTGTTTTGTTTTGTTTTTTGTCTCTGCAGAAGCTCCTTAGTTTAATTAGATCCCACCTGTCAATTTTTACTTTTGTTGCAATTGCTTTTGGCATCTTTGTCATGAAATCTTTGCCATATCTATGTCTTGAATGGTATTGCCTGGGTTGTCTTCCAGGGTTTTAATAGTTTTGAGTTTTACATTTAAGTGTTTAATCCATCTTGAGTTGATTTTTGTACAAGGTGTAAGGGAGGGGGTCCAGTTTCAATTTTCTGATATGACTAGCCAGTTCTCCAAGCACCATTTATTAAACAGAGAATCCTTTCCCCACTGTTTGTTTTTGTCAGGTTTGTCAAAGATCAGATGGTTGTAGGTGTGTGATCTTATTTCTGAATTCTGTATGCTTTTTCATTAGTATATATTTCTGTTTTTGTGCCAGTACCACGCTGTGTTGGTTGCTGTAGCCTTGTAGTATAGTTTGAAGTCAGGTAGCATGATGCCTCTAGCTTTGTTCTTTTTGCTTAGAATTGTCTTGGTTATTCAGGCTCTTTTTGGTTCCACATGAATTTTAAAATAATTTTTTATAATTCTGTGAAAAATGTCAATGGTAGTCTAATGGGAATAGCATTGAATCTATTAATTGCTTTGGGAAGTATAGCCATTTTCACAATATTGAGTCTTCTTATCCATAAGCATAAAATATTTTTCCATTTGTTTGTCTCATCTCTGATTTCTTTGAGCAAGGGTTTGTAGTTCTCCTTGAAGAGGTACTTCACTTCCCTCATTAGCTGTATTCCTAGGTATTTTATTCTTTTTGTGGCAATTGTGAATGGGAGTTAATTCAAGATTTGGCTCTTGGCTTGTGTGTTGTTGGTGTAGAGAAATGCTAGCATTTTTTGAACATAGATTTTTTTTTTACCCTGAGACTTGCCGAAGTTGTTTATCAGCTTCAGAAGCGTTTGGTCTGAGATACTGGAATTTTCTAGATATAGAATTACGTCATCTGCAAACAAAGATAGTTTGACTTCCTCTCTATTTGAATATGCTTTGTTTCTTTCTCTTGCCTGATTCCCCTGGCCAGAACTTCCAATACTATGTTGAATAGGAGTGGTGAGAGAGGGCATCCTTATCTTGTGCTGCTTTTCAAGGGGAAAGCTTTCAGCTTTTGCCCATTTAGTATGATATGGGTTTGGCATATATGGTTCTTATTATTTTGTGGTATATTTCTTCAAAATCTACTTTATGGAGACTTTTTAACATGAATGAATGTGGAATTTTATAGAAGGCCTTTTCTACATGTATTGAGATAGTCATGTGGTTTTAGTTCTGTTTATGGAATAAATCATATTTATTGATTTCCATATGTTGAACCTACCTTACATCCCAAAGATAAAGCCTACCTGATTGTGGTGAATAATCTTTTTACGGGCTACTGGATTCAGTTTGCCAATATTTCAAGGATATTGAGCTGAAGTTTGTTGTTGTTGTTGTTGTGTCTCTGCCAGGTTTTGGTACCAGGATGATGCTGGCTTCATAAAATGAGTTAGAGAGTGGTCTCTCCTTTTCAATAATTTGGAATAGTTTCAGTAAAAATACTACCAGCTACTCTTTGTAACTGTGGTAGAATTTAGCTGTGAGTCCATCTGGTCCTGGGTTTCTTTGAGTTGGTAGGCTATTTATTACTGCCTCAATTTCAGAACTTATTATTAGTCTGTTCAGCAATTCAATTACTTCCCGGTTCAGTCTTGGGACAGTATATGTGTCTAGGAGTTTATCCATTTTTTTCTGTATTTTCTTTATTTTTATTTCCTCTTTTTTTTTTTTTTTTTGAGATGTAGTCTCGCTCTGTTGCTGAGGCTGGAATGCAGTGGTGTGATCTCTGCTCACTTCAACCTCTGCCTTTTGGGTTCAAGTGATTCTCCTGCCTCAGCCTCCCAAGCAGCTGGGGCTACAGGTACATGCGATGATGCCTGGCAATTTTTGTACTTTTACTAGAGATGAGGTTTCACCATTTTGGTCAGTCTGTTCACGAACTTCTGACCTCAGGTGATCTACCCACCTTGGCTTCTGAAAGTGTCAGGATTACAGATGTGAGGCACTGTGCCCAGCCTCTTCTGTATTTTCTAGTTAATGTGCATAGAGGTGTTTATAATATTCTTTGATGGTTGTTTGCATTTCTGTGGGGTCAGTCATAATATCCCCCATGTCATTTCTGATTGTGTTTATTGGAATTTTATCTCTTTTTTATTAGTCTAGCTAGTGATTTCTCTACTTTATTATTTTTTTTTTCAAAACAGCTTCTGGATTTATTGATATTTTTTGAATGGCTTTTGGTGTCTCTATCTCCTTCAGTTCAGCTCTGATTTGGGTTAATTTTTTTGTCTTCAGCTAGCTTTGTAGTTTGTTTGTTCCTGGTTCTCTAGCTCTTTCAGTTGTGATGTTAGGTTGCTAACATGAGATCTTTTTAGCTTTTTGTAATGTGGGTATTTAGTATTATAAATTTTTCTGTTAACACTTCTTTAGCTGCATCCCAGAGATTCTAGTAAGTTGTATCTTTGTTCTCATTAGTTTCAAAAAACTTCTTAATTTCAGCTTTAATTTTATTATTTACCCAAAAGTCATTCAGAAGCAGGTTGTTCAATTTCCATGTAGTTGTGTGGATTTTCGTGAGCTTCTTAATCTTGAATTCTAATTTGACTGTGCTGTGTTCCAAGAGACTGTTATAAATTCAGGTTTGTTAGTTTTTTCCATTTGCTGAGGAGTGTTTTACTTTCAGCTATGTGATCAATTTCAGAGTAAGTTCTGTGTGGTAATGAGAAGAATTTATATTCTGTTATTTTTGGGTGGAGAGTTCTGTAGATACCTATCAGGGCCACTTAATCTTGAACTACATTCAGTTCTTGAATATTTTTGTAATTTTCTATCTCTATGAGCTAATATTGTCAGTGAGGTATTAAAATCTCTCACTATTTTTGTCTGGGAGTCTAAGTCTCTTTGAAGGTCTCTTCAAACTTGCTTTATGAACCTGGATGATCCTGTGTTGGGTGCATATATATTTAGGATAGTTAACTTTTGTTGAATTGAACCCTTTACCATTATGTAATGCCCTTCTTTGTCTTTTTTGATTTTTGTCAGTTTAAAGTATGTTTTATCAAAAATTAGAATAGCATTGCCTGCTCTTTTTTGTTTCCCATTTGCTTGGTAAATTTTCCTCCATCGCTTTGTTTTTGAGTCTACGTGTGTACTTGTATATGACATCAGTTTTTTGAAGACAGCATAATAATAGATCTTGGTCTCTTATCCAGCTTTCCAGTCTGTGTCTTTTAGTTGGGTCAGAAGCCCATTTAAATTTAAGGTTAGTGTTATTTCGTGTGGATTTGATCCTGTCACGATAATGCTAGCTGGATATTTTTCAAACTTGTTAATGTGGTTGTTTCATAGTTATCACTGGTCTGTGTATTTCAGTGTGTTTTTGTAGTTGCTGGTAATGTTTTTTCTTTTTATATTTTGTGCTTCCTGCAGGAGCTCTTGTAAGGCAGGTCTGGTGGTAGCAAATTTCTTCACAATTTGCTTGTCTGAAGTGGATCTTATTTCTCCATATCTTATAAATCTTAGTTTCACTGGAATAAAATTCTGGGTTGTAATTTTTTTTTAAAAACAATGTTATAAAAACATCCTAACATGCTGTTATTCCCGTGGACTTCCCTTTGCAGATGACCTGGACTCTCTCTCTGGCTGCCCTTAAAATTTTTCTTTCATTTAGATCTTGAGGAATCTAATGATTATGTATCTGGGGGATGATTTTCTTGTAGAGTATTTTACTAAAGTTCTGTACATTTCCTGAATTTGAATGTTGGCCTGTCTAGTTATGGTATGATAGTTCTCCTGGATGATATGTTGAAATATGTTTTCCATATTGGTTCTATTCTCCCCTCCTCTTTCAGGTACCCCAATCAATCAGTCATAATTGGCTCTCTTTACATAATTCCATATTTTTCAAAGGTTTTTATACATTCCTTTTCATTCTTTTTTTTTCTATTCTTCTCTGCCTATTTTATTTTAGCAAGACAGTCTTCAAGCTCTGAGATTCTTCTCTCTGCTTGGTCTATTCTGCTTTTAATATTTGTGATTGCTCTGTGAAGTTGTAGTAGTGTGCTTTTCAGCTCTAATGGGTTGGTTATACTCTTCTCTATACTGGCTATTTTGTCTGTCAGCTCCTGCACTGATTTATCATAATTCTTAGCTTCCTTGCATTGGGTTACAACATGCTTCTTTAGCTCAGTGAAGTTCATGTTTACCCACATTCTGAAGCCTACTTCTGTCATTTCAGCAATCTTAGCCTCAATCCAGATCTGAACCCTTGCTGGAGAGGTGTTGTGGTCATTAAGAGGAAAGGGGGCACTCTGGCTTTTTAAGTTTTCAGCATTTTTGTGCTGATTCTCTCTCATCTTTGTGGGTTTACCTTCCTTTGATCTTTGAGAGTACTGACCTTTGGATGAGGTTTTTGTGATTCATTTTGTTTTTGTTGTTGTTTTGTTTGTTTGTTTTTCTTTTAACGGTCTGGCTACCCTTCCATAGGACTGCTGCAGTGTGCTGGGGATCTGCTTCAGATCCTACTAACCTTGTTTTTTCCAGTACCTGGAGGTATCACCAGTGAAGTCTGCAAAACAGCGAAGTTGGCAGCCTGCCCCTTCCTCTAGCAGCTTTGTCCCAGGGGACGACTGAACTATTGCTGGCTCGAATGCACCCATTGGTGGTGGCTGGAGACCCCAGTTGGAAGGCCTCACCCAGTCAGGAGGAACGGGATCTCCCCGCTTAAAGAAGCCATCTGGGTGCATTTTGGTAGAGCAGTTGTGCTGTGTTAGGGATCCCTTCTATCCCCGATCAGTTAGGGCTCTTCAAGACCTACAGGCTGGACCAGCTGAGATGTCCCAATAGCAAAGGTGGCAGCCTTCCCATATCCCTGGTACTCCATTCCAAGGAGAAATTAGAACTCTGTCAGCCATAGAATACAAGTGTAGCCAGAGGACCTGGCTGGGAGGACTACCCCTCCCAGAAAGGATCAATGAATCTGGGTCCCATTTAAAAAAGGAGTCTGGCTATTCCTCGACAAAACAGCAGTGCTATGCCGAGGAACCTGTCTTTGCCCCAGTCAGCTTGAACTTTCCAAAGCTCATGGTTTGGAATGATTGAATTGCTCAAACCTCAAAGGTGGTGGCCCACCCTTTTCCCCAAGCACTCTGTCCCAGGGAGGGATCAGAGCTCTGTCCATAGAATACAGACAGGGATGGCTTGAAAGCTCTAGCTGGAAGGTCATGCCCAGTGAGGAGAAATAGATCAAAGTCCCACTTAAAGCATCAGTCTGACCATGTTTTGGTAAAGCAGCTGTGCTTTGCTGGGGTTCTCTTCCTTGTCCAGACCATTTGGACTCTCCAAAGTCCGCAGGTTAGAATGGTTGATTCATCCAAATAGCAAAGATGGCAGCCTACCCCTCCCCCAGGGGATCCATCTTGTCTCAGGCAGGCACCACACTGTTGCCAGTGGCTGGCTGGAATTCCATGCTGGAATAAGATATTGTCTTATCTTGCAAGGTGTTGTGGAATTGGGGCCCACAGACTGGTGCTATTCAGCCTCCTGGATTCAGCCCCTTTCCTAGGGGTATGTATGGACCTCCCACCTTGCCTGAGTTGCAGTCACCCTTGCTAGGGATCCCAGATCCTGTGTATGTAAAGCTCCTGGGTCTCTGTGCATGCCTGAGCAGCTGCTCTGCTGAGACTCCACATAGCTGTGTGTCAGATTCAAGGTTCTGGTGAAGTGTGTTCTTGAGGGGATCTCCTGATCTGAGGGTTGCAAACATTCATGGGAAAAGTGTGGTTTCCCAGAGTCACACATTTACTCACTGCTTTCCTTGGCTGGGGGTGGGGGTTCCCTTGGCTCTATGTCACTCCTGGGTGTACCATTGCCCTGCCCTGTTTTTCTCAGTTTTCTGTGGGTCAGATTGTTTCCCTAATCAGTCCCAGTGTGAGTACTTGGATATTTCCGTTGAAGGTACTGTATTCACTTGCCCCTTTCATTCCTTTCTGTGAGTGCCATGCACTGTAGCTGCTTCTGAATATAATTTCAGGTGAAAAAAATTATATCAGTGATAAAATTTGTTTACTTTGAATCTAGAAAGCCATCTAAATATCTGAAAATGAGAAGTGGTTGGAATGAGATATAAGAAAATAATGGCTTATTATTCATATATAAGAGCATTTTAAATGTCACCACCTGAATGCGTAAATATCTGAGAAGTAGAAGAAAATGAAATAGAAATTAATCACAAAAATGATGTCACTCCTTTCCTTCACTTTTGGAAAATATCTAAAATTCAAACCTACTTGAATTCTGAATAAGGAAAACCTTTTATTTTATTTTGATTTTTGGTTCTTGTTATTGTCAATTTAATTATTTAATTCAAAAATATTTATTTATTACTTCCTGGTACTAGAGAGAATACTAGAAGCTTGTCATGAAAGAATAAATCTATAATAGAAAAGATTATCTATTGTTTATAAAAATACATATTATATAAATGTATATACATATATAAAGTGCATTTACATATATAAATATAATTCAGTAATTCCCCCCTTATTCCACAGTTTTCCTTTCCATGGTATTAGTTACTTGTAAGCAGCCATAGTCCAAAAATGCTAAATAGGAAATTCTAGAAATACATAGTTTTTAAGTTTAAATCATGCACCGTATGTGGGTGTGATGAAATTCCACACGGTCCTGCTTCATCCCACTGGGAACTTGAATCCTCCCTTTGTCCACTGTATCCCTGTGGCCCACACTACTTGCCCATTAGCCACTTAGTAGCCAGCTCTGTTATCAGATTGACTGTCTTGATATTGTAGTACTTGTGTTCAAGTAACCCTTACTTTATTTAATAATGACCCCACAGTACTAGAGTATCGACACTGGCGTATTGTTATAATTGTTATATTTTATTATTAGTTACTTTTGTCAATCTCATACTGTGCCCAATTTATAAACTAAAGTTTCTCATATTGTGCATGTTCAGGAAAATAACAATATATATAGGGTTTTGTGATATTCACAGTTTCAGGCATCCCAAAGAGGGCCTTAGAATGTATTCCTTGAGGATAAGGAGGACTACTGTATACAACATTAGGGATTGAAAAACTAAAACAGTTACCCAAAAAATACTTAAAAAAAATAAGGTTAAACTACACATGCTATTATTAGTAGACAGTGATAATTCTGATGCTGGGACTACATTGGTACCACCAGAGTGGAATATTAAGTGGAAATAGATTCAACTAAACAACATTAATTCATTTCCCATCTAGGCATTATGAGGTAGAAAAAAGATGAAAGATTTTGTTTTAATGAGCTTACAGTGTAGTCGGAAAAATAGTGCATATATGTCTGAAACTATCTATGGTTTAACATCACGTGGTATATGTTATATGTTATGCTAGTTCAAAGGAGCACTACTAATGATAGAGCTTTTGTATGAGATAATGAATTATGGAAAAGGAAAGGCTTTGAGAGGTTATCCCTTGTTAGGGATGCAGAGATTGCCCACAGGAAGTACAACCTGCATTTATAGCCCTGGAAGTCCTGAACTCAAAAATAGGTCAATGAAAGAGATGTTTAAATTCTTACTCAAGACAAATAAAAATAACAAAGTTCTATTAATAGGTGCACCTGACAGGTTTCAGGGCTGATCTGGGGCTTCTAGGCTCTCTGCATGTGTTTGTGGCTCTTGCTTCTTGCAGAGCAACTGTGGCAGCTATTCCTCTGAGGGCGATCACAGGACTGTCCCTTTTGCTGGGATTGCTGCTTTTGGCAGTAGCAGTGGTCTCGGGGAATTATATCTCTTACTAAACCAACTAAATAGCAGTTTGAGACAATAAGTTGTAGAATGTTAAAATGCTGAAGTCGATTGCCCTTGAATTTCTGCAGCAGAGACTGATTAGATTAAGTAGCTGTAGTGTTTTGTTTTTAATATCACTGCCTAGTAATCTGTGTATCCAAAATATTCTATAATTTATGAACAGAATTTACAATTAAAAGTAGGTTAAATATGGGATGAAGAAAAAATACAACAAGAATCGATATCCTCACATTAAAACTCTAATTTCTTTAATCTTTCTATTAATTTTGTGTTGGACTCGTCTTATGAATTTGTTTTTATCCTAGATCTTAAGTGGCCACTTGTGAAAAAAATTCTTACTATTATCTTATTGGACTATCACCTAATTTAAAAATGTACCTAGAAAATATCAAGTACTAGTATTAGTTTATTATTATATCTTTGTATTTTAGTAAAATGTGTGGGATATATTATGATTTTCAAGTTGTCCCACTTGGACCTGGACAAGTGATATTTTACATTAAAGTATTTCAGTGGTGAAAATATATACTCCGTATATTTTCCTTTAAATTTCTTTGCTTTAAGAGATTCTGGGTTGGTTTTCAACCTCCTTGAGAAAGATGACAGCCTACTTTCCCAACATTTTCTACATACATTTATCCACCCATGTAATGACTTTGAAGTCTATTCTAGTTATAGAGTACAAATCTTCGTTGCAAATCCTTTTTATCTGTAAGTACTTCTTACATTTTCAGCCAGAATTTTAAACAAAGCTCCCACAATGTAAAATTGGGGAAATTTACTTGAAAAGATCTTCATAGGGGTTAATAGATTGCTGATAGTTACCGGATGGTGAAATCAAGACATGATGCAATATAAAGAATCAGTCTTTGACTCCCCGAAAACTCAATGGCCTGCTATTGACTGGAAGCTTTATCCATGGCATGAACAGTCGATTAACATACATTTTGTATGTCAGACATATTACTTATTGCATTATTACAACAAAGTAAGCTTGAGAAAAGAAAATGTTATTAAGACAATTATAAAGGGGGCCAGGCACGGTGGCTTACGTTTGTAATCCCAGCATTTTGGGAGGCTGAGGTGGGTGGATCATGAGGTCAAGAGATCGAGATCATCCTGGCCAAAATGGTGAAACTCTGTCTCTACTAAATATACAAATATTAGCTGGGCATGATGGCATGAGCCTGTAGTCCCAGCTAGTCAGGCGGCTGAGGCAGGAGAATTGCTTGAACCCAGGAGGTGGAGGTTACAGTGAGCCAAGATCGCGCCACTGCACTCCAGCCTGGCGCCTGGCAACAAAGTGAGACTCTGTCTCAAAAAAAAAAAAAAAAAAAAAGAAAAGAAAATTATAAGGAACAGAAATTATACTTACTATTAATTAAGTGAAAGTGGACCATGATAAAGGTCTTTATCCTAATCATCTTCAGATTGGGTAGGCTGAGGAGGAGGAGGAAGAGGAGGGGTTAGTTTTGCTGTCTCACGGCTCGCAGAGGCAGAAAAGGTGGAAGAAGTAGAAGGGGAGCAGGAGAGGAAGGCCCACTTGGTATAACTGTATGGAAATACATTGCCATGTCTCTCTGATGTCTTTGCATTTTTGTTTTTCTAAAAATGTTTGTGTATGGTGCAAATTCTTCTACCATTTGCTTTAGTTTTAGTGTCTGTATCATAGAGGGATTCATGTTATAAAAGAAGTCAAAAGCAGTTTTGAATGATGGGAATCCTTCTCCCAGATTGTCTAATGTACCTCATTTTTGGCACTGCTTCTTCTGCATCTTCTTCTTTATTGTCTGGCACTCGTTCTGAAGCACTCATCTCCATAAAGTCATCTGTTAATTCCTCTGGTGTCATGGATGTTAGCAGTTGAACTTCTCCAAGATCCACATCTTCAAACCCTTTATCCTCTGACTTTATTTTTTTTAAATGATTTCCACAATCTCTTTCATGATTTCCTTTATTGGCTCTGTTGTAAATCCTGTGAAGTCATTCACAGTATCTGGACAGTTTTCTTCAGTAGGAATTTATTGTTTTGGGATTTGATGGCTTTTGTGGGTTTGTTAACAACCCTCAAAACAACAATGGCATCTTTTTGTGTAATCCTCTCAGATTTTCATGATGTTCTTCCTGTAGAGGTTCTCTCCCAAAGCATTGACAATCCCTTCCATAGAGTATCATGTGCAATAAGCCTTAAGAATCATATGACCCCCTGATCTAGAGGCTATATTAGAGAAGGGTTTAGGGGCAAGTAGACCACTTCTATATCTTCAGTGTTGAACTCAAGGGGGTCTGGCCTGGTTAGGGGCATTGTTTAATATGAATAAAACTTGAGGAAGCTATTCCTTAATGGAAAGCTACTTCCTGATTTCAGGAAAAAAGAAGCAATGAAGCAATCAGAAAAAGCATTCTCATTGTCCATACCTTTTTGTCGTACAGTCAAAAGACTGGAAGCTGGTGTTTATCTTTTCCCTGCAAGGCTTATGGGTTAGCAGCTTTCTATAGTAGATGTGGATCGTCCTGATCATCAACCTGACTGCCTTTGCACAAATAGAGTTAGCTTATCCCTTCCTACCTTAAAACCTGCTGCTCACTTCTCTTCCTTACTAATAAATAAATGTTCTTTGTGGCATTTCTTTTTTCTAAAACAGGGCACTTTCATCTGTAGTAAAAACTTGTTTAGGTAGATTATTACATCTCAGTGATTTTCTTTTCTTAGTGGTGTCTGGGAACGCATCTGCTTTCTTTTGTTTGGCAGTAGCTGCTTTTTGCCTGTTATCTTAACATCTTTTAAGCTAAACCACTTTCTAAAATTATCAAGCCATCCTTTGCTGGCACTAAATTCTCCAGAATTAGATCCTTAGATCCTTCACCTTCCTTTTGCTTCAAGTTGTCATATAATAACTTTGCTTTTTCTTGAATCATTTAGAAAGAATACATATGCCTTTCTTATAGCAATCTTGCACCCACATAAAGCTGTGGTTTCAAGATGAGGTAGAAAGGTATTTTGCAAAACATGCAAATTTTTTAAGTATGATACTATAACTACAAAGTGATGGCTTCATAAATCTCCTTTTCATATTTTACAATGGTTTTTTGCAACTGCAGGCCTCAGTTTATGGTACATATCAACCAATTCAACTTTTTCTGTGACATCATGACTTTAATTTGCTTCTTAGGAGCATTTTCAGCATCATTATTAGCAGTTTTTATAGTTCCCATTGTGTTATTTAAAGTTTATGATATTACACCAAACAATGCAAAATATGCAAAGACAGAGAGAGATCACTTTTTACTGTAATACACAATTTAACTGGAGTGATGAACTGTTCACCTGGAGACGATTAGTGTCACAAGGCATTTTATGCTGAAATTCACACCACTAGAGCTCACTGCAACAGCATTGGGAGGTTCCTATGCAATTATTATGGTAGTACAGTATGTACTGTAATTTTATGCAATCATGATTTAAAGCTGAACCTCTAAGTTTGTTTACATTTCTCTTGACTGCAAATATTGCCATGTACAGTTTTAGTATTTGTATGCAAAAGTTTTGATAAATCTTAACTTTTAATAATAAACTTCTATACATTTTATGGTAGTTAATGATAAAATAGACTTGTATCTACATTTATGTTATGCTTTCATGAGATTCTTAACTTTATCTTAATTTTTTTGATGTTTCTAGGCTATATAGCTCATATATAAGTTTCTTCAAATTGTCAAAAATCTTTATAGAAGTTTCCAATGTATGTATTTAAAAAAAATCCACATGAACATGAACCCAGAAAGTTTAAACCCATATTATTCAAGGGTCAAATGTACATACACAGAAATGCAAACCAGCATACAAGCACACAGAGACACATATACATACAAGCATATACATAGACATATACAAACACGCACTTTCTGTATTAAATCTTAATTTACTAAATCAGAAACTCCCAGTGAGTATGTAGGCATTTATACAAAGGATTTTGTGTACTCTTTATCTGGTTTCCATAACGTTGTCTTAAGTAGTTGTAGAAAATACTAAAACCGGGAAGTTAAAGAAAAACAGAAAGTTGACATTCGTATATTGTTATTAACTAGGCTACAATTGTGTTCAGTTTTCATCTTTTTAAAACCTGCATTAATTTGTGTGTGTGCATACATGTGTGCTTCTGTATTTCTGTGCAATTTTGGAATTTCATATTTTTGATAAGCCCTCTGGGTGCCTTATAGTAAGACAAGATAAATACACATTAAATTAATGCAATTAATAACAAAAAGAATGCAGAAAAATAACTTTGTGGCTTTTTGAGTACAAATTCCCAGGTTCTGATTTAGGAAGTCTGGAGTTGGCCTCAGGGATCTGCATTTTAACAGACACCCACGAACACCTGGCTGACTCTGACGCTGTTCTATAAACTAAACTTTGGGAAATTCTGACTGTCATGTTCAGCAGGTAAAACTAGCCTTCTATGGAGGCACATTCATGGAGAGAAGCATGCTGTAACGGAAGTGGGTGAAACTAGTTATTTAAGGGGGCAACATTGAAGGACCAGCTTTTTAATAATTACCTCTATTGAATGGTGCAATTTTGTTTTTTATTGATATATGATATAACCCAACACAAAGTGAATGGGTTATATCATCTTTAATGTTGTCTGAAGCTTTAAAATCTTCTAGAGTCCCACTTGTATTTTCTGATTCTCTAGATTTGACAAAATTCTAATCTATTTTTTTTTTCCAGAGCATGATGTAAAACTCAAACTTTTAATGAAGGTTGGTCTGATTGATGTGAAAGGATCAACTTGATTTCATGAAATTAAGGATATTATTGATTTAATTTAATGTTGTTAATACATTGTGATCCCCAAGAGTGGAGATTCTTCTGTAATAGGTGAAAAAATAAATAAATTAACCATTTATTATACACATATTCCACAAATATTTAATGAAAATAAACTGGTTTGAGTATTTCAAGTCAAATGTAGTACCTGCGAATTTTGAGTTTTTGTTAATATTTAATTAAATGTGGATAAACATTCTTTTCCTCTTCAGTTCAATGTAAATTCTTTGAAGAAATTGTCTATCTTCCCATTTACTTTCTTACACTCTGACCTAATTGTTATGAAGCACATTGTGTATGCTCTCAAATGAGATCTCAATCATTCAAACTAGTCAAGCAATTTAGAATGAGTGTGCTGAAAGCAGTTTTTTACATAGATAGAATTAGACCAGCAGCTGGAACCACTTCTACTACCCAGAAATATAATTGTTTATTTATTATTGCTTGTCTTTATTGTATCCATTCACAGCTGAACTCATTTGGCACAATTTGAGACCTTCTGGAATGAAAACCAGTCTCTTCTCTATAACTTTTGACAGAAACAACGATGAGAAAGCACAATATACACACAAAGCCACAAAATACAAACGTCTTTAGTATTTCTCTAAATCCTAGTGAAAGTAGAGCTAGTACCTGCCAATTGTAACCTCAGGTTGAGTTTTATAGTCTCCCTATATTTGATGACTTTGACACTTTTAGGTTTCCCTGATCCTATCTGTGATTTCTTAAAAAGCATTTTGTCTTGATTTTTTGGCCTGTCGATAGGGAAAAGTTGCTGTAGGTATGCATGACTAAACAGATAGCTTTGTCGGTTTCCAATGGCTAGGCCTAGTCAGACATTCTTGCACTTAAATACTTCTATTCTAAGCTATTATTTTATAGATAAATTTCCTTTAACAAGATACTGCCTCTTTGATCTTCATATAGTTGAATATTTTATTTGCTAATTGTAGCATGGTATTTTTAAATACTATAAATGAAATGTCTGAGGAAGGCCAAGTGGCATAGGAATTAAGGTATCCTATTAGGAGTGAAAACAAGTACTAGTGACCGTGCTGGTATATCATTCACATTCCCTTGAGCAAGATGCTGGATCTCTCAGTGTGTTTTCTGATTTGCACCTTTGAGAAGGCTGTAGACATCTCTTGTGTCCATTTAACTAAGTAACATAATAAGGTTACACATGAAAAACTAATTAACAAATGCAAAATTTAAAAATTATTGAGAATTCAAAATAGAAGATAATTAATATAATTTCAAAATCACCAGAATATATATGTGTATATATATTTGTGTGTGTGTGTATATATATATGTATACATATGTGTGTGTTTGTGTATATATGTATTTAAAAGTATACTTGTTTTGAAAATGCAGATTGAGTATTCCTTATCTGAAATGCTTGAAAAAAGAAGTGTTTTGGATTTCAATTTTTTTCTATTTTGGAATATGTGCATGTACTTAATGAGTTATCTTGGAGAGGGGAACCAAATCTAAACACAAAAGTCATTTATGTTTCATATACACCTTAGGACACTACCCTCCTGAAAGTAGTTTTATGCAAGATTTTAAATAATTTTGTGCATGTAACAAAGTTCTTACTGTGTTTAGACTGCAACTCATCACCTGAGATCAAGTACAATAGTTTGAGTCCAACCTGGACAATATAGTGAGACCCTGTCTGTTAAAAACATTTTTTTTTAAATTTGGATTTTGAAGTATTTTGAATTTTGAGATTAGGAATGATCAACCTGTAATATTTTGTTCAGTACATTCTATATATAATATTTGACAAGTTGCACAAAAGCATAGATCAAATTATGTCTGAGAGGAAAGGTAAAAATAGCTACCTGTCATGTGTGGGAGGGAGACCTTTACTTTTTGTTAATTAAATTTTAAATTTTTGGATAGTTTTAGATTTAAAGAAAAATTGTGGCATTAGTACAGAGACCTCACTCCTGGTTCTACTATTACTAACATCTTATTTACCTTTCTACTGCAAGGTTGTACCTTCTCCTCTTCTCCCAATGCATCACTTTTTTATACTGTACTTTTTGGAAGAAAGTCACTATGCACAGATCACACTCAGGGAACAGGGAGTTATGCTCCACCTCCATGAGGGTGGAGTATTTACATAAATTATTAGAAATTCTTCTGCATGGGAGATTAGTCCATTCTTCCCATTTATTTATTTACTCTGTTATTTATATTATCATGAACTTAGGTATGTTTATTTTATGTTTTGAGTTAGAATCAAAACATACTACTTTACTTGTTGCCCAAATTTTTCCAGCTTTGGCCATGGGAGGTCTTTCAGTTGAATCATGCATCCCTTTGACATATCCCATGTGTGTGTGTGCATGCACGTGTGTGTGTGTGTGTGTGTGTGTGAGTGTGTTGAGCACTTCCTTACTTTCTGGCACTACAAAGTGCTCCAGGCTCATCTTGTTTGTTTTCTTCTATAGTCCTAGAATCAGCCATTTCTTTAAGGAGCCCTGGTTCCTTTTACTGACAAATGGATTGGAAACAACAGTCTGGGTGCCAGATGTGTTTCTTTGGGGAATTTTTCTTTCTAGCCCTTCTCAGATGAGACAACAACAATATCTATGTATATCTATGTATAATAACCAATGTATATACATATGCCCATAAATATGTAACCATGTCTCTACATTAAACTAAACATGAATTCATACTGATACCTCCAACTCTAATACATTACCCCATTCTAACCTCATCTCTTTGCTATCTGTTAACCCCCACTGCAGCAGTGAGATATCTGGTTTCCATCAGCCACCATCCATTCACTTAAGTATTCAGTTTCAGTATACATATATAGTTGTTTCAGAACTGGTAACCTGTAAACCATGGTAAGGAAACTCAATCAACTAGACTATGAGACTTACACACAGTCCTTTTTGCCTACATATAGCCTATACTCACTTTCAACATTACTTGGGTCAGCACCTTTTCTCCCTCACCATCTTTAGTGAAGTTTGTTCATACATTAGTAATATAGTTTCATTGTTACGTTATATTCTGCATTTGTTCCTGGGATCCTCAACCTCTCAAATGATGTTTTAAAATTTGTATACTTTAAATAAAGTTCACTCTTTGTGCCACAGGTTCTATGGGTTTTGAGAAACCCATCGTGTCCTGTACCTACTTTCACTGTAGCATAAGAATAATTTCCTGCCTTAAAAAACATTTCTTGTGCTTCTTCTATTAATTATCACCCTGAATTCCTGGCAACCATTGATGTGCTTACCGTTTGTATAGTTTTTCCATACCCAGAATATGATAGAATTGGAATCATACAATAGATGGTCTTTTCATAGTAGGTTTTTTCACTTACCAATATTCGTTTGAGGCTCATCATGTTTTCTGCTTGCTTATAGCTCTTTACGTTTATTTTTTAATAATTTTCCATTGTGTGCATGTATTACAGGTATTTTTTTTTTCCATGTACCTATTGAAAAATATCTTGGTTGTTTCCAGGTTTTTGGTAATCATGAATGAAGCTGCTAAACATTCATGTGCAGGTTTTTCTATGGATATGTTTTCAAATAAGTTAGTTAAATACCCAGAAATGTAATTGCTGGAACTTAAAAACCTTACAAATATCAAGTTTTCCAGTCCACAAACATGAAACATATTTCCATTTGCATAGATATAATTTTTCTTTTATCAGAGCTTTATATTTTCCCATATAGATCTTGTGCACATTTTATTAGCTTTATATGCTAAATATTTCATTTAAAAATTTTTATTTTTTATTTTTTAATAATTAATTTTTGTGAATACATAGGAGTTGTATAAATTTATGGGGTACATGAGATATTTTGATTCAATCATACAATGTGTAATTATATCAGGGGAAATAGGGTATTCACCACCTCAAGCATTTATTCTTTCTTTGTGTTTTAAACAATACAATTATACTTTTTTAGTTATTCTAAAATGTACAATAAATTATTGTTGACTGCAGTCACTCTGTTGTGCTATCAAATACTAGTTTTCATTCATTTCATTTAGCTATGTTTTTGTACACATTAACCATCCCCACTTCTCTGACCCTACATGACTACCCTTCCCAACTTCTGGTAACCCTCATTCTACTATCTATCTCTGTGAGTTCAATTGGTTTAGTGTTTTTAGCATCTACAGATAAACAAGAACATGTAAAGTTTGTCTTTCTGTGACTGATTTATTTTACATAATGATCTCCAGTTCTATCCTTGTGGCAAATGACAGGATCTCATTTTTTTTATATATAGCTGAATAGTACTCCATAGCATATACATACCGCATTTTCTTTATTCATTCATCTATTGACAGACACTATTGTAAATAGTGCTGCGATAAACCTAAGAGTGCAGATATCTCTTCAATCCACTGATTTCCTTTCTTTTCAGTGTATACCTAGAGGTGAGATTGCTGAATCATTTGGTAGTTCTATTTTTAGCTTTTTGAGGAACTGCCAAACTTTTCTTCATAGTGGTTGTGCTAATTTACATTCCCATTAACAGTGTACAAGTGCTTCCTTTTTTTCACATCCTTGCCAGCATTTATTATTGTCTATCTTTTGGTTATAAGTCATTTTAACTGGGTAAGATGATATCTAATTGTAGTTTTGATTTGCATTTCTCCGATCAGTGATGTTGAGCATTTTTTCATATGTCTGTCTGTCATTGTATATCTTATTTTGAGAAATATCTATTCAAACTTTTGCCCTGGTTAATGTTTTCTTGTACTAGTTTCATACTTTGAGGTCTTATATATAAGTCTTTACCCATGTTGATTTGATTTTTATGTATATAGAGAGATAGGGATCTAGTTTCACTCTTTTTTATATGGATATTGAGCTTTCCCAGCACCATTCATTGAAGAGAGTGTCCTTTCCCCAATGTAAGTTCTTGAAAGCTTTCTCAAAAATGAGTTCAATGTAGATGTCTGGATTTATTTCTGGGTTCTCCATTCTGTTCTATTGGTTCATGTGTCTATTTTTATGTCAGTACCATGCTATTTTGGTTACTGTAGCTCTGTAGTATAATGTAAAATCAGGTAATATGATTTCTCCAGTTTAATTCTTTTTGCTGAGAATAACAAAAAAGACCTTTTTTTTGGTTAACTTTGCGTATTTTTGGTCATCTGTAGTTCAACATAAATTTTAGGATTGCTTTTTCCATTTCCGTGAACTATGTCATTGGTATTTTGATAGGAATTGCATTGAATCAGTAGATTGTTTTGGATAGTACAGACACTTTAACAATATTGATTTTTGCAATCCATGAACATGGGATATATTTCCATTTTCTACGTCCTCTTCAATTTCTTTCATCAATGTTTTATAGTTTTCATTGCAGAAATTTTTCATTTCTTTGGTTAACTTAATTCCTGGGTATTTTATTTTATTTTATTTATAGCTATTGTAAGTGGAATTACTTTTTTAAAAAATTATTTTTGATGCTGGCATAAAGAAATGCTACTAATTTTTGTTTCTTGATTTTATATCCTTCTGAACTTGTATATCCAACTAAATTTGTTTATCAGTTTCAATACATTTTTGGTCAAATCTTTAGTATTTTTTAAAAAATATAAGATCATATCATCTTCAAACAGAGATAATTTACTTCTTTCTTTCTAATTTTGATGTCCTTTATTTCTTTCTCTTGACTAATTACTCTAGTTAAAACTTCCAGTAAAATGTTAAATAACAGTGATTAAAGTTGGCATCCTTATCTTGTTCCAGATCATAGATGAAAAGCTTTCAATTTTTCCTTATTTAGTATGATACTAGTAGTGAGTCTATTGTATACAGCTTTTATTGTGTGTTGAGATACATTCCTTCTAGGTCTAATTTTTTGATGGTTTTTATCATGAACAATGTTAAATTTTATTAAATGCTTTTTTAGCACTCTTCAGTATGCCAATTGCAATTTTCAGCTCCAAAATGTCTGCTTGATTCTTATTAATTATTTTAATCTTTTGTGAAATTCATCTGATAGAAATCTGAATTTCTTCTCTGTGTTCTCTTAGATTTCGTTAGCTTCCTCAAAACAGCTATTTTGGATTATTTGTCTGAAAGGTCACATTCTCTTTCTCTCTGGGATTGGTCACTGGTGGCTTATTTAGATTGTTTAGTGACGTCATGTTTTCCTAGATGATCTTGTTGCTTCTGGATGTTAGTAGGTATCTGGGCATTGAGGAATTAGATATTTATTGTAGTCTTCACAGCCTGGGTTTGTTTGTACCTGTCCTTCTTGAGAGTTTTTCCAAGTATTTGAAGAGACTTCAGTGCTGTGATCTAAGCCATGTCTGCTTTAGGGGCCACCCCCATCCCAGTAGTACTGTGACTGTTGCAGACTCATAGATTTACCTCTTTGGTGGTCTTGCATAAGATCTGGGAGAATTCTCTGGAATAGCAGGCAGAGACTCTTGTTCTCTTCTTTCACATTTCCCCAAATGAACAGTGTCTCTGTCTTTCTGTGCTGAGTTGCTTGAAGGTATGAGAGGGGTGACACAAGCACCCCTGAAAGCCATACCACTGGGACTCTTTAGGTAGCAGGCAAAAAAATTCTTCCATGACAGGGCTCTTTCCTTGAAAGCAGCAGGTTTCCTTCTGGCCAGGGTATGTCTAGAAATGTCATCTGGGAGCTAAAACCCAGAATGGGAGCCTCAGGACTTTGCCTGGTGTTCTAGTCTACTATAGCTGGATTATTATCCAACTTGTAAAACAATTTTATATGTATATAATTTTATACGATATACAAAAAACACTTGACTTTTTAATGTTAGCCTTATGTCCTGCAACCTTGTTATAATTGCCTATAAGTTCTAGAAGATTTTGTTGTTGTTGTTGTTGTTGTTGTTGTTGATTCTTTTTGTTGATAAATTCATGTATAAACCATTATGTCACATATAAATAAAATGTTTTTACTGATGTATCTTCAGGCTCCATGAGTCTTTTTTTGACTGTGTCAAATCTACTCGTGAGCTTATTAAAGACATTAAGAGTTCTATTACGGAGTTTTTATTTCTTGCATTTCATTTAATTCTTTGAGCCTTTACCTCTCTGCTTGTATTATTCATCTGTTCTGGCTTTTGTCTGCTTTTTCCATTAGATCACTTAATGTATTAATCATAGTTATTTTAATTCCTTAACTGTTATTTCCCACATTTGTAGCATATCCTGACTGTGATTCTGAAGGTTACTTAGTCTCTTCATGTTATCTAGTGAAATAACTACATGACCTAGACAAATTTCTACCCCACCTCAATTCTGGTTATGTTTAGGAAGCAGAATGCCTAAGGTCAAAAGTTCCTCCTTGTTACTAGGCTAACTAAGACTGGGATCCAAGATGGCTCACTTGATTACTGTGGAGCCTCTAATTTCATTATAATCTAATTTTCATGCAAAGTGACACTCATACCAGTGCCATGACAGTTGACAATCACCATGACATCAAATTGAAAAAAAATATAAAAGGATGAAAAGGAAGGTGACAATTCCAGTTTCTATACGTTCTCCACTTATTCCCTGAAAAGTCATGAATATTTCTCCCCTTACTTTTAATGCTTAACCTCTTCATTAAAGATTCCCAATATCTGTTACTACCTGGCCCTCATGGGCTGAGAAGCTGATTTGTGAGCCAAATTCCTGCTTCTTCATTCCAAGGCCATCTAATAGAGTCTGCACTGCTTAATGCTCACTTTTGGTTTAGCATATTGGCTTCGTGGCACTGAAGAGGGAAAGACCACGTTTTTTTGAGAATTAGCTTTGTCAGTAACATTCAGACTATACACACTCATACACACCCACATATATGCTGCCTTTTCTGTGTGTATATGTGTGTGGGTATATATATATATATAGATATATATATACACATATACATGCATATGTATATGTGTATACACATACATGCATATATATATACACATATACATGCATATATATACATATATATATATGCTGCCTTTTGCTTTTGGTATGTCTTGTAATTTTTTGTTGAAAGCTGGACGAGTTGAACTGAATAGTAGGAACTGAGATAAATCAGCCTTTAATGTGTATATTTATGCTAATTAGGCTAGGAGTTGAGCCATATTTAATGTTTGCTATAGTTGCAGGTGCCGGATACTTCAAATTCCTTTAGTGTGCTCATTCTGTCTCACCTCTTCAGCCTTCTCTAAGTACTCCTGAAACAGTCTGTGTTCTGTGGCTCTTGCAACTGTAACCCATTCACTGATAATATATTGAAACTGTTGGTGTGGCCTTAAGGTACGAGGGATGGGAAGTGTTCTAATATCTTCCAACTAAATATCAGTCTTTCAGTAGATCTGTGTCTTAAGGTGGCTAACTTCATACATGTTTTTCCTGTTCTATTCCCTTGACCTCCTGCACCCTTCTCTGGCTGAAGAATAACCAACTTCTTTCCTGGAAGCTCTGGACTTTGTTGATATGCCCTTCTTCCAATGGGCATAAGGCTCTCAAAAAGTTCTTCACCTTGGAGAGTTGGCCTTTGCTATGGACATGTCTGGGCATATTGTATGCTGGTCATACTTCCTCTCTCTCTGTCAGACCTACAAGAGAGGGGATACTTCTCAGACATTTACTGTAAGAACCTGTTAAGATTCAATGAGGGAAAACCCATGAAAGAGTAAGGTCTCCCTAAGACTACAACCCCCAGTTTCTTATCTTCCGGTTAGAGCACAGCCTCTAGCAAAAACTACCGTTCACAGGTTCTTATCAGTTTCTGGCTCAGTGGCTTCTGTTCTAGGCCAGCCAATCTCAAGTGTGACTATCTGAATTCTCCTCTTTGTTTAGGTTTCAAGATGGTTGTTTGTTTTGGCTACCTCAGTTCTCCGATAACCGCAAGAAAGGCCACTGATTTTTTATTTGTCCCAGTTTTTCTTTTAAGTACAAGAGTGATGGCTTTCATGTTATTTCCATGTCAAGGCTGAAACTGGAAGTCAGAACTTTTATGTTTTACTATGTATAATTCTGTTCAATTATTTCTTCTATAATAAGCATATATTAATGTTGATATAAAATAAGCAAAATAAACATATTGCTCATTTATGTAGTTCATTGGTTAGAGATCAGGTTGAAATAAACCTGAAACACAAAGCTCTTAACAGACTTTATGAAAGGGCCAAGAATGAAAGGTAAATTTAAATAACCTTTTTTGGGATAATTCTTTGATTTCCTCACAGATTAGGCAAGAATCAAATTTCATATATGTTTATATGCACACATATACAAATACATGCATATGATACATATATACAAATGTGTACTATGTGAATTATGTGTATTATATGAAACTATACTTGCCTGAAGAGGTTGGATAGAATAAACCTTTAGCTTGTAGACTTTGGAAGCAATGCCTGGGTTCAAATTCAGTACCATCAAGTTTGTCAGCTTAAAGCGTTATTTACTAAAAAAGCAATAAAAAGACAATGCTTAATGTCTACTATATTATATGAACTGTATTAGAGTTTTTACATATTTTAATCGATACCACCATCCTATGAAAAGTGTATTTTGAAAGCCCTTTTTAAAGTTGAATAAACTGAAGTCTCAGAATGATATACCACTTGCCTCAGGCTGTACAGCCAAGAAGTAAGAGAGCTTGGATTTGATTCCAAAACTGCTGAGTCTCAAATTAAGTCTTTTTCTGTTCTCTGCTTCCCATAAATGGCAAAAAGATTAGACCCAATCACAGTATGTAATCTGGGGAGAAGTTCTAAGGTTCTGAGATGCATTCAGTTGGCTTATTTTAAGCTGAACTGTCAGCATTAGGAATGAGCCCACGTTGACACTTCTTGCCCCTGGCTGAAATCCTTGTAAAAAGATAGTAACCAGTTATGCCTCTTTGAAAAACTCTTGTAATTGGTTCCTGGGTTTCTCTTGTCTCTGATCTTCCATAACATATTTATCAATTTTCCTAACATAGCTGCCACCTAGTCATGCACATTGGTGTTAGCCTAGTGATGAAGATTTTGAAGTCAAACTCCCCGGGGTTATCGATTGATTCTGTGACTTACAAGTAACGGAGCTTAAAAATGATCCAACCCCAACTTTCTCATCAGCAATTCAGGGTAATTGTGATACCTATCTCATCAGGTGTTTATGGGAACCCAAATGAAATAAGTCTTGTAAAGGACTTATTAGCTAAGTGTCTAACACCCCGTTGTTCAATACAGTGTGCCCTAGCTGCATGTGCTGACAGAGTATTTCAAAGAGAGTTAGTGTAAATGGAAATTAGCTGTAAGTATAAGAAGTACAATGGATTTAGAAGACTCAAAACAAAAGATAGAATACAAAATATCTCATTAATAATTGTTAGTGTTGATTATCTATGGAAACAATATTTTGGATATAGTAAGCTTAGTTTTTTAGTCTCTTTTCTTCTGTTTACTTTCTTTTAAGGTGGCTTCTAGACAACTTAAAATTATGTATGTAGCTTGTATTATGGCAAACATTATACAGTTGACCCTTAAATAACATGAATTTGAGTTGTATGGGTCCATTTATACATGACTTTTCTTCTACCTCTGCCGCCCCTTAGACAGGAATACGAACCCCTCCTCTTCTTTCTCTTCCTCAGCTCACTCAGTGTGAAGACAACAAGAATAAAGAATTAGTAAATATATTTTATTTACCTTATGATTGTCTTAATAAAATTTTGTCTTCTCTAGTTCACTTTATTGGAAGAATATAATATCTAAAATATATAACATACAAAATATGTGTTAATCGACTGTTTATGTTATTGGTAATGCGTAAGACTTCTAGTCAACAATAGCTTGGTAGTAGTTAAGTTTTTGAGGAGTCAAAAGTTATATGCAGACGTTTAATTGTGCAGGGGTCAGCTCCCCTAACCTTTGTTTTGTTCAAGGGTGAACTGTGTTTGGACAGTGTTGCTCTAATACGTAACAGACACTCAATAAACATCATTTTTCATTATTATTAAGTTCTGCAGCCAGTGAATTATGATCATTATGCCTCATCTGTTGGCTTAAACTTATTCATTTTAAGGGATATCTTAGTAGCCTGAAAGTGTTTAACACCAAAACTAACATGATATAATCTATCCTTCAATACATGCTATTGTTCTGACATAAGAAAAAAGTAAATGTGTGAAGCAAAAATATGTTTCTCATTTCTTGCTTTCAGTATTCTCCTGAGGTACAACAGACCATATTAATGACATTAGAAGACCTTAATTCATGTTGATTGATAATATGGAAATAACTGTTTGACGCTTAAAGCATGACATCTGAATTCTGCCTTAATTTCATTTCTACAGAATAGAATGATTATTGGAGCCTGAAGTCTTGCAGCTACATCAGCAATCTACAATCTCTGCCCAAAGTAATAAAATGTACTAATGAAACATGATAGATGTAATTGGTAAATTATGAAACAGTATAACATTTATGTTTACAACACTATTTTGGAAGGATTCCACCAACATCAAATGTGCTAAGATAATAATTAGCTTTATAGGTTTATTGAAAAATTGTTATTTATGAAACATTATAAGAAATGATTCATCATTTTTCATAGTGCTAATTTTTCAAATACCTGGAAAATCTTCTTTGATTATTGAAATTTTGCTAGTCTTCTCCCTGGGTCAAGACTAGATTCTCAAGAATTCCCCTATTTTTTGTCAGTTCTTTATGAATCCCCTGAATATCCATGGAGTCAAATCTATTTAGGGCCTATCTTCCCTGCATATCATCCCTACTTCTCAGATTGGAGCTCCTTTCTTAACCAGTTTTTAATCACAGTTATCAGGAGACATGCTGCTAACTGCTCTTAGAATAAGTGGTTTCCACTTAATTGTTCATGACGTACTAACTGAATATGTTATCAGTAAAAATGTACTCTATCCCCAAATCATAAGCTATAAAAAATGTACTAGAAAATGCGTAAAGAAAAATTTAAAGTCTTTAACATATTGACATAATATATTTTTGTATTCTTAAACTTAATAAGAAAATTTTTAAAAATAATTGATGGCAGAGAGAGTACTGTGAAACAGTATTAGTACCTATTTAATAAACTCTTTATCCACTCAGTTTAAATATATATATATTGTATACCCAGTTCAAAATAATAAATGTGTTCTCTTTTAATATTAAAAACAACCAGGACTAAATTATAAACAAGTAAAAAAATCCCTAATTCTATCTGTAAGGTAATAAAACTATGGGATTATTAAATTTCTCTGATGTTATCAGTAGTTAAAAGCTCAAAGCTCAGAATAATAAAAAGACATAAACCATTTATTAATTTCAAACTGCCAGAAACATCCAGAATTAATACATACACATTTTCTAATTGAGAATTTTAAATAAATAAAAAAATAAGAAAATGCTGTTTATTTTTTTAAAATCCCAGATTATTTTGAAACACAGCTAGGCAAGGAGTGGGAGAAAGGTAAAAATCACTGAAATCTAAAGATCGTGTGAACAGGTGTTTTTTATAGTAAGATTCTAAAATTGAATACATTTTAAATGCAGTATTCTCTTAGTGACCTGCATTTACGACTGATCCTCAGGAAGAGAATGAATTATGCTATTAATTTTACTATTTAGACCAAATTCAGTTTTTAAAAAATGGTAACAATTAATGTAGGGTCTTAAAGTAGAACAAATTTGTTTCCCACTCACCCTGTGAAATAAATCATTTATTGAAAATAATTTTAAATGCAAATTTATTATTAATTGCTGAATGACTCTCTTACAAAGACTCTTGGTACATGTTTCAGAACTTGCTGAACTGCATTAGATTGGAAATGGATTCTCACAACGGAGAAAGAGCGCTGCTCAACATAGTTATATGATACGGCTTCAGATGATTGAACATGATAGTCTTTTCTTTAGATTGAATGGTAGAATATAACTTGTTTAATGCTTTATGTTTATTAAATTATCCACATGGCATTGAATCTCATTCCAATTATCAACCTAGAAGGAGGACGTACTCAGCCTTGTAGACTATTCTGTACCGGTCAACTTGTTTGGGCCTATATTTCCAGTGACTTCAACACATCCTCACATTCAAATATTCCCATGCCTCCACTATGGTCCATGTTGCTACCTTCGTGGCTATGCCTTTAATTCCTCTGGATTCCAGTCTCCTTAATCAAAATAGTGCCTTAATCATAGTGACTAGAACTTTCAGGACATTTACCACATGCTAGGCACTGTGCTAAGGACGCTTCATGGATATCAGTTAACCCTCACACAAACTGTATGAGTGCTTCGGGGAACATGCCAACAGATCCCAATGCGCATTTTCAAAGCATGGAAGCTGCGGCTTAAGAAATTAAGAAATTTGCCCAGAGTTCTAGTCACCAAGTGGTAGAGCCCGTGCACAATCTGATTCCAGACCCTTCTCTTCACATCACAATCCATGCCATTCAGGCATGTGGTCCTGTCACCAACTTGGGGAATGCACTTTCTGTCTGAAGTCCCCATGACTTCCACCCAGGACATTCTCTAGCTCTTCTTTCTACCCACTGCCCAGGGTTGTGCTTTTAGCCAGCTTCCCCAAGCCTACATGAGAGCCAATGAGGTTGGGGTAGAGCATGGGTTTTTCACCTAAAGTATGACTTCATTTTAGCCTGACACATACAGGAAGCTTCCTAGGAGAGTGATAGTTTCTGTATGTAAGCATTCAGGAATACATTTTACATCAGACACTCTATCTTTCAGTGCTGGCTTTCATGAGAAAATGTATTAAGTCACAACAAAGCACCCACCTTATGGGAGGAATGCACCAGTATACAAGGTACAATGTCTGCTCTAAAGATTCAGTATCTATAGGCAATCTAAGAGTTCTGTCACCTCTTGGGGACCCCAATCTTGGTGTCTGACTGCTTTAGAACAATAAGGTGACCAACTTTGTTTCTCATCCAGTATGCCCTTTGTCTCTACTAGTTAAGTGTCTTCAGACAACTTTTTTGTCTGCCTAGGGCAAATGTCCTCTCTTCTTGCAGTTAGGCACCAGGGTATCACCTTACAGCAATCTTGATTGGGCCCCAAAATCCCCAGCATCTTGGCTGAGAAATGATGACTCAGAGGCAGAAGGACCCTTAACTTGAGGCTATTTGGTAGTAAAAGGAGACAAATGATTAGCTTGACTCTGAGAAAAAGCCACGAAATCTCAGTGCAGGGCAATAGGCCAGAAGTCAGTAGATCATGAATAGTGGTCTAATTTGTAGGTAACTAGCAATATTGACTACAGAAGACCAGTTGGTTATTTCTAAGCAAAACTTAAGCACAGTTGTGGTCCTGGGATTCTTTGGTCAAATTAGGGTTGGGAAAAAGAAAGAAATGGAGGAGAACAGATAAATTTTTAAAAATCATGATAAATATTTAAGAGATTATTTTCTTGAATTTGCATAATGGATTCTGAGATTTTTATTTTCATGGCAACTTTTCCTACTGATCTTTATGCCTCTTAGGCTAATGAACAATCACTCCCGGCCTGTAAAACCAGCTACAGAATACTAGCTAATAGTGTAAGACAAGTGTGGACATAAGGCTGAATATGTGACTGCAGAGTGGAATTCTTCTCCAAAGGTCAGTTTACTCTCTGTGTGGCCTCGGAGACCTCTCAGGAGTCTGCAAAGGGGTCCCGCAACCCCTATCCTTTTAGTTTATATATTTTTAACAATAGCTAACTTTTTTGTGTCTGTTATATGTACTATCATTTATATAACAATAATTTGTTTTAGGTTGCTTTTATTTTTTACTCCAAATGTAGATTTTGAGAGTAGAGTTTTATTATAGTATTGATAGAGGAGGTAGAAAGAAACTATTTAGGCAGATAGTGAGGGCAGAGTCCTCAGCAGAACTTTCCTTCTAACAAAAAGCAGCCCAAGAAATCACTCCTTTTCTAACAAACACCAACCTGGAGGATCAGGCTGCAAACATAGATAAGGAAACTAGAAGTTGGCGATGAGGGATGTTTGTAGTTGACAGAAAGAGATACCTAGGGCCAGGCATGTCCACTATGGGGGTTCCACCTCCCCTTTTTTTAGCACATGTACAGTAAGAAAGAAATAAGCAACATGGAATAGCTCAGGCTGAGGACCTACCTGAATAATAAAATGTTGAGGTGGGGGCTGCCAGAAATTCTCATTCTATGCAGCTGATACACCTGGTCCTAACCAGTTTTTCACACCCTCTGTAGGTCAGATACTACTTTCCCACTAGCTGTTCTATAAAGACCCTTGAATTTCACTGTGGAATGGCAACTCTTTTCTGGGACCCTCTCCATAGCAAGAGAGCTGTTCTCTTTCTTTCTCTTATTAAATTTCTGCTCTAAACCTCACGCTTGGTGTGTTCACATCCTTGATTTTCTCGGCCACGAGACCAAGAACTGTGGGTGTCACCCCAGACAACAAGGCTGCTTCAGTATACTGTAGAGTTGTACTACAGGGATTTTCTTAATTCATTAATGGTTTTGTTTCTGTTTTAAAGAAAACGTGATATACCATCCTACTCTGGGATATCTTCTTTCCTAATAGATACAAGTCTTATTATGCTCCTTTTCTGGAGTCTTATATTTTGAATAAAAATAACTGTAACATACAAAAGTCAGGTTTCTTTTTTTATAACCTTAAACTTTGACAATGAAATATTTTAATGACAATAAGTTATTTTAAAATAACATGACAGCTTTGTAAAAATGGAGATGTTATTTGGTACTGCTCTGACAAATATTTCACAGAATTATAAGGTGAAGTTATAATTTCTAATCAATTAGCAAGTTTTTTTAAAGGTCAGTCATAGGGAGATTACTGAGAAATTCAAAACTATATGAGGCATGGTCCATTATCTTAAGGAGTACGCTGTAGACATGAAGGACCAACACAACATAAAAATATTGTCATGGTCCAAGAGAGAAAGTGACAGTTCAATGTAACAAGAAAGAAATGAATCTACACGATTAGTTGCAAAGTGAATGGTGTAGATAATCTGATCACTTCTTGGAAACGAACACGTGAGATAGATTCATTTGTTGAGCATTTGTTCAACACTAAAGAAATTACTACTAAAAGTCAAAGTAATAATATAAGCCATGATTGGATTAAGAAGCGGCACAAATCTGGCTTTAGATGCAATTATACTTTTCTTAAAAGATTTCGCAATAGAACTTTGTTAAGACTGGTCTTTCTGTAAAATCAAAGCTTTACTTGATGACTAATCATACTTTGAAACTATCTTTGTTAGTTATAAAGCTCTACTGTTTTGGATAATTTTAGTCAAAAGAAAGAACAAATATATTTAGGTCATTATTGATATGGCTACTTCATTTACAGATGACGACAGTTTATCTAAGGTTGGTGGTAAATTTGTTACACCTATAAATTTCTTACCATGACAAAAGTGTAGGTAAGTCAATTCCAGTTCTCAAGGGTCCATTGCACATCCTTCACCATGATTAGCAAATACTTGTTTTCAAGAGAGTTACTCTATGCATTACATACAGCCTTAGATCTATTTTTTCCAGGAATATTAGTCTGGCATTAATGATTTTTTTCTCAATACTTAATTACAAATTTTCCAAACCTATAAAAAATGTCAATAATAGTGAAATAAACACCCATTAACTTTACTAAGATTCACCAGTTACTGGCTTTTTGAAACATTTTCTTGCTTTGTCTTTCTCTTTCTTCATACTACTGTAATAACTTCATAGCCATCTCCTGTTGCTATTGACCTGAGCTCAGGCATTGTAAGTATCCACTTAAAATGTCATGTTATGTTAATCATATCTGCAGGAGCAATTTGTCTTTCCAGTAAATTACATATCACAGTCAAAAATGATCTCTTGTGGTTCTTGTATATTTTTCAACATGCTTGTGCAATATTGTAAACCTTGAATAATACCATGGGACCCATATGAAGAGCCACTGGTGATACTGGAAGTGCTCCAAAAAAGCAAAGTCATGACGTTGGAAGAAAAATTTGAATTGCTTGATATGTACCACAGATTGAGGTCTGCAGCTGTAGTTGCCCATCATTCCAGATAAATGAACCCAGCATAAAGGCCAAGGTAAAACTAAAAAAGGAAATTCATGAAGCCATCACTGTGCTCCACTAGCAAGCAGAGAAACTTTGCACTTCTTGCAAAATACTTTTTTTAACTTTTATTTTAGGTTTGGGGGTAGGTGTGAAGGTTGGTTACATAGGTAAACTTGTGTCATGGGAGTTTGAAGGACAGACTATTTCATAATCCAAGTATTAAACCCAGTACCCAAGAGTTCTCTTCATTGGTTCTCTCCCTCCTCCAAACCTCTCCCCTCAAGTAGATCTCAGCGTCTGGTTTTTCCTTTATTGTGTTTGTAAGTTCTCATCATTTACCTCCCACTTATAATTGAGAACATGTGGTATTTGGTTTTTTGTCCTTCTGTTAGTTTGCTAAGGATAAGAGCCTTCAGCTCCATCCATATTCCTTCAAAGACATTATCTTGTCATTTTTTATTGGCTGCATAGTATTCCATAGTGTATATGTACCACATTTTCTTTATTTGATCTGTCATTGATGGTCATTTAGGTTGATTTTATGTCTTTGCTATTGTGAATATTGCTGCAATGAATATTCTCCTGCATGTGTTTTTATGGTAGAATGATTCATATTCCTGTGGATACATAACCAGTAATGGGATTGCTGGGTTGGATGACAGTTCTGCTTTTAGCTCTTTGAGGAATCATCATGCTGCTTTATAGCATGGTTGAACTGATTTACACTCCCACCAACAGTGTATACATGTTTCATTTTCTCTGTAATTTTGCCATCATCTGTTATTTTTGGACTTTTTAATAACAGCCATTGTGACTGGTGTGAGATGGTATCTCATTGCAGTTTTAATTTGCTTTACTCTAATAATCAGTGATATTGAGCTTTTTTATCATATGCTTCTTGCCTGCATATATGTCTTCTTTTGAACAGTGTCTATTAATGTTCTTTGCCCACTTTTTAATGGGGTTGTTTGGTTTTCTCTTATATATTAAGTTTCTAATAGGTGCTAGATATTAGACCTTTGTCAGATGCATAGTTTGCAAAAAATTTTCTCTCATTCTGTATGCTGTCTGTTTAGTCTTGATGTTTCTTTTGCTGTGCAGAAACTCTAAAGTTTAGTCAGCTCTCAGTTGTTAATTTTTTCTTTTGTTGTGACTTATTTTTGCTTTTGTGGCTTTGTTACGAAATTTTTGCCCATTTCTATGTCTGGGATGGTACTGTCTAGGTTATCTTCCAGAGTTTTTATGATTTGGGGTTTTACATTTAAGTCTTTAATTCATTTGAGTTTATTTTTGTATATGATGTGAGGAAGGGGTCTAGAATTTATCTTCTGCATATGGCTAGTCAGGCATATCAGCATCATTTATTGGGTTGAGAGTCTTTTCCCCATTGCTTGTTTTTGTCAGGTTTGTTGAAGGGCAGATGGTCATAAAGGTGTGGCCTTATTTCTGAACTCTCTCATTGGTCTATGTGCCTGGTTTGTTTGTTTGTTTTGTGAGTACCATGCTGTTTTGGTTACCATAGCCTTGGTATAATTTGTAGTCTGGTAATATGATGCCTCCAACTTTATTCTTTTTGCTTAGGATTGCCAAGGCTATTTGGGCTTTTTTATTGGTTACTTATGAATTTTAAAATAGTTTTTCCAGTCTGTGAAGAATCCCATTGGTAGTTTGATAGGAATAGCATTGAATTTGTAAATCGCTTTGAGTAATATGGCCATTTTCATGATATTGATTCTTCCTATCCATATGCATGGGATTTTTTTTTTCCATTTGTTTGTGTCTTCTCTGATTTCTTTGAGCAGTATTTTGTAATTCTCATTATAGAGATCTTCCACCTCCCTGGTTAACCGTATTCCTAGGTATTTTATCCTTTTTGTGGCAATTGTGAACGGGATTCCTTTTCTGATTTGACTCTCAGCTTGGCTGTTTTTTGTGTATAGGAATGTTAGTAATTGTTATAGATTGATTTTGTACCCTGAAACTTTGCTAAAGATGTTTATCAGCTGAAGCAATTTTTGTGTCAAGCGTATGGTGTTTTCTAGATATAGAATCATGTCATCTACAAACAGAGACAGTTTGACTTTCTTGCTTCCTATTTGAATGCCCTTTATTTCTTTCTCTTGCTTGATTGCTCTGGCTAGGACTTCCAAAACTAGGTTGAATAGAAGTGGTAAGAGAGGGCATCCCTGTCTTGTGCCAGTTTTCAAGGGGGATGCTTCCAGCTTTTGCCCATTCAGTATAATGTTGGCTGTGGGTTTGTCATAGGTGGCTTTTATTGTTTCGATGCATGTTCCTTCAATACCTGATTTACTGAGACTTTAACATGAAGTGATGTTGAATTTTATTGAAAGCCCTTTCTACATCTATTGAGATAATCACGTGGATTTTGTCTTTAGTTACGTTTATGTGATGAATCACATTTATTGATTTGCATATATTGAACCAAACTTGCTTGGTGGAGATGAAGCCCACTTGATTGTGGTGAATTAGTTTTTTGATGTGCTGTTGGATTCAGTTTGCAAGCATTTTGTGGAGGATTTTTGCATTGATGTTCATCAAGGATTTTGGTCTGAAGTTTCCTTTTTATGTTGTGTCTCTGCCAGGTTTTGGTGTAAGGATATTGGCAGCCTCATAGAATAGGTTGGGGAGGGGTCCCTCCTCCTCAATTTTTTGGAATAGTTTCAGTGGGAATGGTACCAGCTCCTCTCTATATATCTGGTATAGTTTGGCTGTGACTCTGTCAAGTCCTGGGCTTCTATTGGTTGGCAGGCTATTTATTATAATACTGATTCAATTTTGGAGTTTGTTATTGGTCTTTTCAGGGATTCAATTTCTTCCTGATTCAGTCTTGGGAGGGTGTATGTGTCCAGGAATTTATCCATCTCTTCTAGGTTTTCTAGTTTGTGTGCATAGAGACGTTTGTAGTAGTTTCTGGTATTTTTTTCCTGAGGGGGTCAATGGTAATGTTCACTTTATTATTTCTAATTGTGCTTATTTCAATCTTCTCTTTTTTTTTCTTTATTAGTCTAGCAAGCAGTCTATCTATCTTAGGTGTTAATTTTTTTTTTTTAAAAAAACAAACTCCTGGATTTGCTGATCTTTTGAATGGATCTTTGTGTCTCAGCTTCCTTCAGTTCACCTCTGAATTTTTGTTGTTATTGTTAATTGTACTATAGGTTCTGGGGTACATGTGCAGATCTTACATGATTGTTGCATAGGTACATACATAGCAAGGTGGTTTGCTGCCTCCATCCCCCCATCACGTATATCTGGCATTTCTCCCCATGTTATCCCTCCCCAACCTCCCCAACCCCTGCTGTCTGTCCCTCCCTTAGCCCCGCAACAACAGACCCCAGTGTGTGATGCTTTCCTCCCTGTGCTCATGTGTTCTCATTGTTCAACCCTGCATATGAGTGAGAACATGAGGTATTTGGTTTTCTGTTCTTGTGTCAGTTTGCTGAGAATGATGGCTTCCAGGTTCATCCATGTCCCTACAAAGAACATGACTCATCCTTTTTTATGGCTGCATAGTATTCCATGGTGTATACCTGCCACATTTTCTTTGTCCAGTCTATCACTGATGGGCATTTGAGTTGGTTCCTGGTCTTTGCTATTATAAATAGTGCCTCAATGAACATACATGTGCATGTGTCTTTATAATAGAACAATTTATAATCTTTTGGGTATATACCCAGTAATGGGATTGCTGGGTCAAATGGAATTTCTAGATCTAGGTCCTTGAGGAATCACCACACTGTCTTCCACAATGGTTGAACTAATTTACACTCCCACCAACAGTGTAAAAGTGTTCCTATTTCTCCACATCTTGCTTGCCTTTTAAGAAGTTTGTACTTTATCCCATGGGCCATAGGAA
>CAUYLG010069005.1:0-15776 GCA_963573385.1 Cacajao melanocephalus | reverse complement strand
CCCTCCCCTCTCCTCTCCTCCCCTCTCCTCTCCTCTCCCCCCCTCCCCTCTCCTCTCCTCTCTTTTCTCTTCTCTTCTCTTTTCTCTTATCTCTTCTCTCTTCTCTCTTTCTCTTCTCTTTCTTCGACAGAGTCTTGCTCTGTCACCCAGGCTGGAGTGTTGTGGTGCGATCTCAGCTCACTGCAGCCTCCACCTCCCAGGTTCAAGTGATTTTCATGCCTTGGACTCCTGAGTAACTGAGACTACGGGTGCGCGCCACCACACCCGGCTAATTTTTGTATTTTTATTGGAAACAAGAGTTTTGCCATGTTGTCCAGGCTGGTCTTGAACTCCTGACCTCAGGTGATCCTTCTGCCTTGGCCTACCAAAGTGCTGGGATTACAGGCATGAGCCACCATATCTTGCATTTTGCTGATTTCTTAAGGTCTCAGCTCACAGGACTCCTTGAGGCAATCTTCCCTTATCCATCTGTCTAAAGACAGGCTTCCTTCTTGTTCTTACTCACAACATCCTGTTTTTTGCTTTCACAATCCTTGCCATAGACATGTTTGCAGATCAGTGTATTCCAATGCTACATGGTGGCTGAGTGACCTCCGGGTCTCAATTCCTCTGCCTCAGTTTCCACATCTTTATCTTGGGGACCAGTGTGAGAGTTAAATGGAGGATGTCTGCGTGAGTGTGAACTGTCTGCCAGAGTAGGGGTTAGTCAGTGTTGGTTTTTCTAAATGTTTTCTGGTTCTTGCAATCTCTGGGGCTGGAAACCTAAGTCCACCTGAGACCTTGCCCCTCCTTCGAGCTCACTGATGCTGCTTGACAAAAGCAAGCTGCTCAGCAGGTGTTCTGCTGTGGGTCCCGACAGGCCAGAGAGGCTTTTCAAGACCAGGATGCACTGCTGCATTGAGGGCTTAGACATTTCCTATAGCCCAGTTCCGTGAATTGAGTGTTACACATAACCACTGTTAACTGCCATTGTAAGTAATAGTGAAAACCACAACTGCGTTGGCACCAACCTAAATATATGCTTTTCCTTATCTCTCTCCATGGGAGAGGCTCTTGCGTTAGCATTCCAGGCTTCAGACCTGGTTTTCCCCACCTTGTCTTTACTGAGGTTGTCACAGAGGAGCAGGGGTTACTGCACTCACAAACTCTCTAGGTGTCTCTCCTGCCCGTGGAACTAACTGCAGCTACTGCCAGTTCCTAGCCCTGCCTTCCCCATCTTTGGTGTAGGTTTCCACAGGCAGCCCTGAGGTGCAGCCCTGAATTACAGCTCAGGGCCCAGCAGGAGGGAGGGTATCTTGGGGGCTGAAGGAGGATGTGAGTGCTGGAGATGTCCTTCTAAAAGGGCTGAAGCCAGAAGTAGTGGGGCTTGGGTGGCTGGCTTCTATTTCCTTTGAATACTCGTAGGACATTCTTTTAAACGTGAGGTATGGATCAGGGTTGAATCTCAGGCTGCAAAACCAGGTACATAAATGCTTACTTCTTTCTCTTCTTTACATAAACCTGAATCTGACCCTCAGTCCCCACGGTGCTGAGACTCTATTTTAGGCACTGCTGGTGCTCCCTCTTCCCTAGAGTTCTATGAGTACCCTGGGGTTTAAGCAGACCATTGTGATGTCCTCAGGGAAGCCCGCTGCTGCATTCCCTTCAGGTCTACTGATTCCGCTGCTGCTTCCCAGGCTGGGAGTCCTTGTCACAGCCCAGCCAGCCCAGGTGCACCACCCAGCATCCCTCCTGGGGCCTGCCCCTCCTCAGATACTGCCATGGAGCAGTGTGGCACCAGTAGACCCATACCTGCTGCCTTCGTAAAATGGGGGAACTTCACTCCTGAACATCTTAGCCTTCCTTCAAAAGCACACCCTTCTTGGCCCTGTCCTTCCAGACCCCAGCATTCTCTCTTAAGTAAGTTAAAAGTTAGGGAAAAAGCAAAGAAGGAAGGAGGCCTTGATTCAAGCAGCTTCTTCTGTTTTTCCTACACACGTTTCCAGAGCAGAAAAATACAAAAAACTTAGTGAGTTTCTTGATTGGAAGGGGCAGGAGTTGGGAGAACACACACACAGGTGACACACGTGTGCATGCACACACACAAATATTTCAACCAACTAGCATGTCGTGGAAGCAGCACTGTCTCCAGGGTGGTCCAGGCCTGTTCCTTCCCACCACAGGGCCTTTGCCTGTGGGTTCCTGCCTTGCTCTAACTGTTGATATTTCTAGAGGGAGGATTGGGGTCTGTTACGGGTTGAATGGTGTCCCCTAAAAAGATAAGTTGAAGTCCTAACACCTGATACCTGTAAATGTGACCTTATTTGAGAATAAAGTCTTTACAGAGATTATCAAATTAAGATGGGTTCTAACCCAATACAACTGGTAGAGGCAAAGACACATACACACATAGGGAAGGAGGCCACACGCAGATGGCAGTGGAGATTGGAGCAATGTGGTCATAAGGCAAAGAATGCTGAGGATTGTCAGCAGACACCAGAAGTGAGGCAAGGCAAGGACAGCTTCTTCCCTACAGCCTTTGGAGACAACATAGCCCTGCTGATACCTGGATTTTGGACTTCTAGCTTCCAGAACTGTGAGACAATAGGTTTCCATTGTCTTGAGCCACCTAGCTTGTGGTGATTTTTAATAGCAGTTCTAGGAAACTAAAACCACGTCAATCACACATCAGTACCCTGAGGCATCACCTACCCAGCCACCTTTTCCACATGAGGGCTGTAAGTATTAGAAGCTTTGTTTTCTTCTAAGGGAGCTGGCATTTACTACTTGTCCACTCTAACCAAGAAGTGGGTTAGGCATTATCCTGTACATTTCATCGAATGTGCCACCATCCCATGAGTTCAGAGATACTGTCACTTCTTTATTTTTGAGAAAACGGAGTCCCAGAGAAGTGAAGCAACTGGCCCAAGGTCATGTGAGTTTTATGTGGCTGAGGAGTCAGGCTTGAAGTCCAGGGTAGAGAAACATATACTGCAGACGTGGTACTGTCATCAACTACGCATCTAAAAAATTTTTTCTACTTGTAGTCGTGATTTATTATGGCAAAAATAATATGTATTCATTGTAGAGAAAATGCACAATAGAGATAGCTATAAAGAATGAAATGAAAGTCATATGTTCACGCAAACTCGCAGAAATATCTATTTTGCTATTTAATGCTATTTTTTTTTAGCATTTTCCCATGTCATTAAATACTGCTTAAAACTACGTTTTCTAAAGGTTTCATAGTTTCTGGTTGCAGTGACTGTTGCACAATTTATTTCACGCCCCTGTATTGTTGCATATTTAAGTTCCTTCCAGTTACTACTAAATCACATTGAGGTGAGTGTTCTTGCATACCTCTCTGGGCTCATCTCCAACAGGAGTTATCAAATTTGTTTTCATATGTATGTATTTCTGTACACCCTTATGTACCCAAAACAGAATGGTTGTGTATTATCGTTGACATCTGGAGAAAGAATATCATCCACATGGCAATGGCCAGCCTGGACATTTGCCCATGACTTGATGATTGGGAACATGCTCTGCGAATTCTGAAGCACTAAACACAAGCCAGGGTGTACCTTGTTCTAGCTTTTAGCTTAGGTACCCCCTGGGCTTTAGCAAGAATCCTGTTGGAAATACTGTCAAATAGAATGGTCCAAGCACTGGTCAATCAAGGTGGACGTTGGCTGTAAAAAGCTGTATGGGCTCCCTGGTGTTTATTGGATGAACTTCAAGCCTGTTCACTGGCCACGTATAGAGCTAGCTTCGGTTCTTGTAGGCAGGGACAACATTGTATTATATTTGTAACTACAGTGCTGGGGCTTAGTAGGCAGCGGCAAATGTTTGTTAGATAAATTGCTCTTATTATAATTGAACTTTCTCATGATGCAACCCTAGTATGTATCTCGAGCCTCAGTCCCCTCTCCTGCCCTTTTCTCTTTCATTTCCCCTTTTGTGTAACCACAGGAGAACAGCCTTTGCGTTACTGTTTTGGGAGTCCAGTCTCCAACCCTGTTTCCTGATGTGGGAAATCTCTCATTGTGTTGAGTCTTGGTGGATTGTGTAGCTGAGCTGGAAGGGTACAAGCTGCTCATCATTTCCTGTCAGCTTAGGTGTAACTGGATTGGTGACCTGGATGTGGCGGGGGGACCATGCTACCCAGGACTTTTCATCTAGGAAGGATGGGCCAGCAGCCAGAGGCTGGGGCACTGGGGCATGCAGTAGTAGGGGTGGGTATCTGGCCATGGTGTTTATGCTGTGAGGTTGCTGGACTTCCTGCTTGTTGGTCTCCCAGAGCTGCCTTTTTTTCTGCTCATTTTTCAGGACTGATCTTTCTGCTTTCTGTTCACTATGAGCTTCTCAATATTCTTCCAGAAACTTCCTATTTTTTAAAATATGGTTATAGTTGGTATCTCTTCTTTCAGCCACAAACCCTACAGGTCACACTGTTGTGCCTTTTTACTTGCTGATCCCCAAGGATAGAGCACAGCTCCTCTTCCCCTTCCTCCTATATCAAAACCTGGCACAAATGTCACCTCCTCCAGGAGGCCCTCCCTAACTCCCCTCACAGTGTTTACCTCTCTACTATGCTTTTGTAGCTGAGTTTATCACATGTTGTCTCCGATTCCCCACTAGGCCTGTGAGTATCATTAGGGAATGGACTGCCTCTCATTGCTGAATTCCTTTGTATCCTGCATGGGGCCTGGAATAAGGAAGGTGGTCCATAACTGTAACAATAACTCAATTATTGTTGGGAGAAAGTGGTTTTGAGGGAAGCCTGGAGGGGCTGCCATTTTCTTTGGCATTTTCATGGCACCTGGGGCATCTGTAGCTTTCATATCTTGAGCCCGACTCTAGGCTTTGATCAGGATGGGCCACTTGGTCCCAGGACCTGACTGGTCTGGGTTCTTCTGCTCTGAAGTTGGTCCCAGGATCCTTGGGGTAAATAAAGAGACACTGGAGATTACCTCTTCCTTTTCTCTGGGGCCTGGCGCACACTCATGAATATGTGGCACTGCTTATAATACCTGTAAGAGGCTCCTCTTGGGAAGATGTGATGTATTCTCAGATTGACCTACTCTTCCTTTAATGTGAGGCTTACAAGAAAACAATGTGTAAGTATGGACTTTTAAGTGTCCGTAATCACACCTGGTATTATTATTGATTGGTTTTAAATTGTAAGTTCTTATGTTCCTGTTTAGCCATTGTTGAGTCAGTACATTTTTATTTCCTCTGTAATGACAAAATATTATATATTTGTTACAAAATGCTGAGTTTGAACATAAAAGTTACTTCTCTCCACCCTCATCACAGTTAGCCTAAATATCACTATTAACATATTGCTGCGTTTTGAGAGAGAAAGAGAGAGAGTGAAGGAGGAGGGAGAGAGGAAAGGAGGAAGACAGAGAGTATCTATATGCGGTAATCGTAATAGAGATAATACAGATGTGATATTTAGGTAGTGCTTATTATGTGTCAGATATCCTAAGTACTTTAAATATGGTAACTTACTTCATCTTTGCAACAGTCCTCTGATGTAGATATTGTTATCTGCATTTTACAAATCAGGAAACTGAGGCACAGAAAGCTTGCATGACTTGCCCAGGTTGTCGTTAGCATATGGTGGAGGCAGGACATGCCCTTGGGAGGGGTCCAGGCTGTGCTCTGGACAACAGGACTGTGGCCACCTAAAAGTGCAGATGATGAATAGAATCATAGCTCCCAAACACTGCCGTCATTGAGCTCTTTTTATACCACTATAGTCAGAGTTAGTTTTCACCATCCAAGGCTACGTGATATTCTCCTGGGTGAATGAACCACGGTTTATTCAACTAACACCTAAGGGATGGAAGTGGGAGAAGAAAGAAATGCCAAAATGCCTCCTGTGTGCCCAAAGAAAAGGCAAGATCTTTGTCTCTCTCCGAACAGCTCTAAGAAAAGTTCTTACAAAAACATCTCATATTATGAGATGGTTTCTTGTGTACTCGCAGCTACAAAATTAATTGAAGAAACTACATTAGCCTACAGTGACCCCAATCAGTGCTACTTTGGGATGTTTACAGGGATCACAGAATTGGTAGAAAGAAAAGGCAAGGAAATTGAATGCAGGTTTAGTAATTATTCCGGAGGCTATGACCAAGTAATGACGAGTTTTGGCGATTGTTATGAACAAGCGTCCTAACAGTGGGTTTGAAAAGCAACGTGATGTCCTGTGGTGACCAGAATATTCAGCTGCCAGATAAATGGGCAAACCTGTCTGTGCTAATATCCACATAGATGCTTGTTTTGACACTCAATTTTCTGTGACGTCATACCTAGACTCACAAAGTATTGTATTCCAAATGGTGTAATGGGAAGTTGAGGGTGATGGACGCTGATGTCATTCAACTTAAAAGGTTCTTCTGATGAGAAACACTGGTGTATCTGATGAGTTAGAATAAAAGGGTTCTCTGGGAGGCAGAGGTTGCAGTGAGGCAAGACTGTGCCATTGCACTTCAGTCTGGGCGACAAGAGTGAAACTCCTTCTCAAAAAAAAAAAAAAAAAAAAGAATAAGGGGGCTCTAAAGTCTATGGGAATGGATAATAAACCACCATTTTTTTTAACCTAATGTGTGTACACCACTTTCTGGACAGTATGCTAAGGGCTTTACATGTTTTTGACTTGTTTAATACTTTAACAACACTGTGAGCTAGATGTTATTACCACCCCTATTTTTTTTTTTTTTTTTTTGAGTTGGAGTCTTGCTCTGTCACCCAGGCTGGAGTGCAGTGGTGTGATCTTGGCTCACTGCAACCTCCACCTTCTGGGTTCAAGTGATTCTCCTGCCTCAGCCTTCCGAGTAGCTAGAACTACAGGTGCCCACCACCACACCTACCTAATTTTTTTTTTTTTTGTATTTTTAGTAGAGAGAGTGTTTCATCATGTTGGCCAGGCTGATCTCGAACTCCTGACCTTTTGATTCTCCCACCTTGGCCTCCCAAAGTGCTCGTATTACAGGTGTGAGCCACCGTGCCTGGCCTATCACATCTCTTTTGAAGAGGAAGAAACTGAGGTCCAGAATGTTAACTCTCTCAAAAGACAGTAGTAAATGGAGGAGGTGAGATGTCTGGATCCAGAGTCTGTGCCCTGACCCACTCTCTATTTTTGAATTAATGTTTTATGAAACGTGATTTTAAATATGTATGTGTAATTAAATTGTGTATGAGACACCATAAGTGGACTTTTGCCTAATTCATTCATCTCTACCCCTAAAATTTTATTTATTAAAGTTGCCCGCAAACTTTTTCTGTGGGGTGGGGGAGGTTTTCCTACTGGAAAAATGGAATAAATGCTTTACTTTTCATGGAGGGTTGATCCTATCAGTTTGTTGAATTGTCTAAGTCTGCCAGCATCCACCTAAATGCAGACACAATGAACCTGCATATTGTTTGAAGTAAATTCTTTGAAAAAGAAGCATCACAGGCCAGGCATAGTGGCTCACACCTGTAATCCCAGCACTTAGGGAGGCTGAGGCGGTTAGATCACCTGAGATCAGGAGTTCAAGACAAGCCTGAGCAATATGGTGAAACCCCGTCTTTACTAAATACAAAAAATTAGCTAGGTGTGGTGACGTGTACCTGTAGACCCAGCTACTTAGGAAGCTGAGGCAGAAGAATCGCTTGAACACGGGAGGCGGAGGTTGCAGTGAGTTGAGATTGCACCACTGCACTCCAGCCTGGCGACAGAGCAAGACTCTGTCTCAGAAAAAAAAAAAAAGAAAAGAAAAAAAGAAAAGGAAGCATCACAAAAACAGTCGTGTGTCAGAGACACATTTAACAGGACAGCAAAGATGATGTCCTTCCGAATTCCTCTGTTTCCTGCTGCTTCAACTTCAGCCACTCGCAGGGTAGCCTGAGAGGAAGACATTACTGAGAATCATCCTGATGGTGGTGATGCTGGCTGGATGCTGATGCTGGGCGATGTCTTCATGGACCTTTCAACTGACTGGGCTGCTGCTGCAGGGGCTAGAGCTCCTCCAAGTGAACATTTCATTTTTAAGTGTGCAATCTATCTTTTCTTTAGTGAGGAAACAGGTTTTCATGATGCTTTGAATACTATAGTAATTTGAATTATAAATATGCATTCTGAGATATTTGGTAAGAAAATAGTTTAGTATAAATAGAGTCTTTTTTTCTTAATTTAGTAACAGCAAGATGGCTGAGATGTCTCTGAAAAATAAAGTCCAACAGTCTGGAAAATCCATTAATCCACTGAGGTCCCATTTGCAGTATCCAGTCTGGTGGTCATTAGCCATGCATGGTATGGCATACTAGAAATATGTGGCTAGTATTTCCACATAAATACAGGTGGCTAGTCCTGTTAGTGTAAACTACACACCAGATTTCAAAAACTTAGTGTGAAAAAATAATGTAAAAACACCTCATTAATAATGTTTATGTTGATTACATGTTTAAAGGAGTATATTTTAGATATATTGGGTTAGATAAAATAAATTATTAATTTTTTTTTACCTTTTTAAATGTGCCTACTAGAAAATTTAGAATTACATATGTGGCTCACTTTATATTTCTATTGGCCAATACTGTCCTAGATTATCTGATTTTTATTATGTCACTTGTATTCTCACCAACAGGGATGTCTCTCTTTGAGAGTCGTTAACAGCTAACATTTATGAAGTACTCATTATGTGCCAGGTGCTTTAAAGTCCTGTTTCCTTTATGGTTCACAAAATCCTATATAGTGTAGGTACCATGTGATTCCCACTTTATAGTCGGAAACTTGAGGCACGAAGAGATTAAGCAACTTGCCTTTCATCATAGAGATGAGAAGTGGCAGGCAGGGAATTTGAAACATAGCAGTTCAACTCAGTTGTCCCCACTGATGACTCCCAGGCATCCAGCTTTTAGCACATGGACCCAAGACTTCTGTCTCTGCCTTGCTGTGTTGACTTGACCTCTGGACCTCAGTTTTCCTACCCAGGATTGTGCTGGATTGTCCCTCAGGCCCCTCTAGCTCTTTTCTTCCTGTGGTGGTTATTGTGGCTCTGTGTGGGTTGCAGCTACATGGTGGAATTGGGTGGCACTGTCTCTACTGCCAGGCCTTTTGGTTAGCATGGCCTTCTGCCTAGTGGCTAAGGAAGCATCCATGGAAACTCATCCCAGATCTGTCACTAACCTGACTTTGAGCTGCCTTTCTCTGTGCTTCCGACACCTGCTTCTGTGAAATGGTTCTAAAAACAAGGAGCCCTGGGATCTATGGTAGCTCTTCCATTAACTTGCCCTGTGACCTTGAGCCACACATCATCCCTCCCTGGGCCTTATTGACCATTGTCAATAAGTCAGAAGTCAATTTCTTCTGACTCTAGCATTCTTTGAATTGTAATTTATGAATCAAGAAGAAAAGGCATTTTTAAATGTAGGAATTCAGTGATACATTTATAAAAGAAAACATTGGTGAAAACTCATGTGGTCCTGCCCCTCCATTCATCTGTCTGTCAAGCATGGCAGCTGGTTCTGCTTCCTTGACAGAAGAATTTGTCTTCATGAGTGTATGGAGATGGGGCACCTGAGGGACAATCTATCCCTGAGAGCTCAGACTTTCACAGGAAGATAAATCTCACAGGTGAGCTTAAGAAGCATATTCTGTTCTCACACAGCCCCACAGAGCTGCAGTGATCTTTCACATGCCCCATTAATATCACAGGTACAACTCCAGAGTTTATTTCCCCACAACTACTAATCAGTGAGACATTTGGTAATTGAGAGAAATTACCTTTTTCTTAAGAGACCTTGTGTTTTCCCTCTTCATCTGCCCAATTTTGACACTGCTTTGTGCTGACACAATCATGCTTTATGTTTGGAAAGCAACAGGTACTTGAGCAAACTGTTTTTAAAACTTTACCCAAATCTGCCAATATCTTTTAAAATTGCTTCTTTTCCTAGGTGTTTTGTTTCCTTATTAAGAAACCCCAATTGCACTTTCTCAGGATTTAAAGCCTTGTCATCAATGAAAAAACTTGTGAAAGCTATGAACAAGCAAGAATATGTTATGTTTTTAAAGAATTCTGAGGGTGTCTAAGGTTAAAATTAGACCTGTAGCTTCCAAGAACCTTCTAAATCATAGCTGCAAAAATATATAGGCATGATGTGTCCATTAGTTTGGATTTAGGTAGGAAAACAGAAACCACCTAGGTATTTCAATCAGGAAAGGGTTTAATACAGGGTATTAGAGGTTTACAAAACCTTTGAAACTGTCACATACATAGTCAAATAATCTTCAGTAAGGGTGGCAAGACTACACAATGGAGAAAGAATAGTTTCTTCAACAAATGGCATTTAGTAAATTGAATATCCACATGTAGCAGAAGAAAGTTGGATTCCTATCTTACACCATACACAACAATGAACTCAAAATGTATTGAAGACCTAAACATAAGGCTGAAAACTATAAAACCCCTAGAAGAAAGTGTAGGTGGAAAGTTTTATGATGTTGCATTTGGCAGTGATGCCTTGGATATGACATCAAAAGTACAAGTGATGAGAGCAAAAATAGACAGATGAGACTGTATCTAACTTAAAACTAATGTGTATCAAAGGGAACAGAATTAAAAGACAACCTATGTAATGAGAGAAAATATTCGCAAATTTGTATAGGGTTACTATCTGGAATACGTAAAGAACACCTACCACTCAACAACAACAAAGCAACCTGATTTTAAAATGGGGAAAGGACTCAAATAGACATTTCTCCAAAGAACATGAACAAATGGCAAGAAACAAGAAAATATGGCCAGCTGCAGTGGCTCATGCCTGTAATCCCAGCCCTTTGAGAGGCCGAGGAGGGCAGATCACCTGAAGTCAGGAGTTCAAGACCAACCTGGCCAACATGGTGACACCCCGTCTCTACTAAAAATACAAAAATTAGCTGGGCGTGGTGGTGGGCGCCTGTAATCCCAGCTACTTGGGAGGCTGAGGCAGGAGAATCACTTGAACCCAGGAGGTGGAGGTTACAGTGAGCCAAGATCATGACACTGCACTCCAGCCTGAGATAGAGTGAGACTCCATCTCAAAAAAAAAAAAAAAAAAAAAAGAAAAGAAAATATGTTTAGCATCACCAATCATTAGAGAAATGTAAATCAAAACAGCAGTGAGATATCACTTTACACCCGTTAGAGTGGCAGCTATAAAAAAGACAAAATGAAATAAATGTTGTTAAGGATCTGGAAAAATTGGAACCTTGTACATTGTTTGTGAGAATTTAAAATAGTATAGTCTATATGGAAAACCAAAAATAAAAAATAGAACCACCATATGATTTGCAATCCCAATTCTGGAAATAGAATTGTATATCATTTATTGATGGGCATACATTCTGAGAAATGAATCATTACGCGGTTGCATCATTGTGTGAACATCATAGACAGTATTTTTGTAAACCTAGAAGTTACAGCCGACTATCCACCTAGAACCACCTTCATATATGCAGTCTGTCATTGACTGAAACACCATTATGCTGCAGATGATGGTATATCTAAAATAATTAAAAGCAGAATCTTGAAAATATATTTATACACTCATGTTAATTGTAGCATTATTCACAGTAGCCAAGAGATGGAAGCAGCCCAAATGTTCATCAACAGATGGATGGATCAAGAAAATGTGGTATACACATGCAATGAAATATTACTCAGCCTTAAAAAGGAAGGAAATCTGACATATGCTACAACATGGATGAACCTTGAAGACATTATCTTAAAAGAAGTAAATAAGTCATCAAAAACATGTACTGTATGATTCCACTTATGTGAGGTATCTTGAGTTGTCAAACTTACAGAAATAAAAAAAATAGAATGATGGTTGCCAGAGACTGGAGGGAGGAGGGAGATAGAGAATTGTTTAGTGGTGTCTTAGTCCATTCATGCTGCTATAGAAAGTACCACAAAATGGATAATTTATAAATAATAGAAATCTATTTCTCATAGTTCTGGAGGTTGACAAGTCCAAGATTAAGGCACCATCATGTTTGGTGTCTGATGAAGACCCCATTTCTCCTTCAAAGATGGTGCCTTGGATACTGTGGTCTCACGTGGAAGTACAAAAAGGGCCTACCTAGTTCCCTCCAGCTCTTTTATAATGTTGCTAATCCCATTCATGAGGGCTCTGATCTCATGACTTAGTCATCTTCTAAAGGTTCCAACTCATAATACTATCACATTTGAGTTTAAGTTCCAACATGTGAATTTTGTAGGGACACCTGCATTTAAGCTACAACATTCTCCTCCAGACCCCCCGAAATCCATGTCCTTCTCATATACAAAATACATTCATTTCTTCCCCGTAGCCCCAAAAGTCTTATTGCTATGTCAACTTTAAAGTGTAAGTCCAAAGTGTCATCTAAATTAGATATGATTGATCCTGAGGCAAATTGCTCTCCAGCTGTGTGCCTTTGAAATGAAACAAATTGTATACTTCCAAAATACAATGTTGGGACAAACACAGGATAGACCTTCTTATTTTAAAAGAGACAAATAGGCAAGAAGAAAAGGGTAATAGGTTCCAAATAAGTATAAGACAAAAGAAGACAAATAACGTTAAATCTTGAGGCTTGAGAATGATCTTCTTTGACTCTACATCCTGCCTTTTTGGACACCGTGCAGCAAGGGTTAGGCCCCCAAGGCCCCGGGAAGCCCCATACCTCATGGCTTTGCCTGGGTGCAGCCACAGAGCAGCTCTCAGTGGTTGGAGTTGGGTGCCTGTGGCTCTCCCAGGCTTGTGTTACATGATCATGGCTCTACAGGTCTGAGGTCTCAAGGGTTGCCCTGTCTCCATAGCTCCATGAAATATTGCCCCAATAGAGGTTCCCTGTAGTGGCTCCATTTCTATGGCTCCACTAGGAATTGCACTAGTGAGGGTTCTATGCAGTAGCCCCACCCACCCTGACAGTTCTCTGCCTAGGCACTGAGGCTCTCCCAGACATCTTTTGAAATCTGGGTGGAGGTAACCATGCCCCCATGGCTTATGCAGTCTGCACACCTGCTGGGTCAACACCTTGTGCATACTACCAAGGCTAACTGTTCATGCCCTCTGGAGAGGAAGCCTGAGCCACACTTGGGCCCTCTTGAGTCACATCTGGGACATGTAAGGAGCACTACACTAGAGTTCAGTAAGCAGAGGCTTGAGGTGGCTCAGAGCAGAGCAGTGAGTCCTGAGGTCTCATGGGTGCCTAAGACTCCTTTTTTTGACATTGTTTTGTCCCCCAGGCCTTGGTATTCTGGGTCTGTGATAGGAATGACAACCTTAGAAATCTTTGAAATGCCTTCAAAGTCATTCTTCCATTGCTTTGATAAACAGCATCTGGATTCCTTACATCCATACTTATATCCCTATCAAGCATCTTAATATTTGTGTCAAACATTGACTTGGCCACACTCTTGGCATTCTCTCCATAATACACCTTTACAACCTGGCCAGGCTGGGATTTTGCCAAATCTTTAAGTTCTGCTTCCTTTTACTTATAAATTTATCTTTAATTTCTTTATTATTTCTCTTTTACTATAAGCAGTCAAAAGAAGCTATGTGGCACCCTCGACACTTTGCTTAGATATTTCTTTCACCAAATTTCTCAGTTTATCACTTGCAAGTTCTGCCTTTCAAAAAGCATCAAGACATGGGCATGATTCAGCCAAGTTCTTGGCTATCTTGTAAGAAGTATGAGTTTTCTTCCAGTTTCCAATGCCTTGTTTCTCATTTCTCTCAGAGACCTCATCAGAATTGCCTTTAATATCCATATTTCTACCATAATTCTGTTCATGACTATATTTATATAATCTCTAAGAAGATTGAGACTTCCTCTCCAGCTTTCTTATTTTGAGCCTTAGCCAGAAACACACTTAATACTCTGTTCACAATAATCTAGACCATTTCCAGCATGAATCTCTGAAGTCTTCCAGCTTTACTCATTACCCAGATCTAAAGCCACTACCATATTTTAGGTATTTGTTACAGCAACACTCTACTTCTCAGTATTAATTTGTCTTGTCCATTCATTTGGCTAAAACAAAATACCACAAAATGGGTGATATATAAATTTTTAAATGTATGTCTCATAGTTCTGGATGCTGAGAAGTCCAAGATCAAGGTGCCTATAGGTTCATTGTCTGGTGAGGGCCCAGTCTCTGCCTCTGTTATTGGTGAAGACTGAGTTGGAACCTTGCTGGAAAGTAAGATACAATTTATAGGCTTCCAGCCCTAGTGATATGTGGGAGAGCTTCGGAGGGTAGGAATGATGCAAGATACCAAGACACAATTCTCAGTACAGTGTACCCTAAGTGCGCTAAGAAAAAAAAAATATGTATTCTTTTTACATAGAGGAAATGAACAGAAGCAGTGTAAACTTTGAAATCAGGCTGATATTAGTTGGAATGCCAGTTCTACCAGTGACTAGCATTCTGATCTGGAGCTGATTTGGTAACCTGTCTGAGTCTCATGCTCATCTGTAAAATGAGGATCAGGGACAAGAGTCTTGTAGGACTTTTGGGGGGAATTAACTAGAATTTCACATACAAAGTACCTTGTACCACAATGGATATTTTATGGCCACCCTACCTTGCAGTCACTTTAGAATTTTGATGAGGAGCTTCCAGCACCAAGAGGTGTCTGCTTCCAGTCAGATACCTCAAAGTGTGTGGTATGTTCAGAGAATGAGAACAAATAGTCCTACGTGGTAGGGATGACAGTGATGACATTAGTATTAGGTAATGTTATGGATCATCTGTTGTTTTCATGGCACTGTGCTGAGCACTTTATAATTGTCACCTTTCATTATAAAATCTTTACAGCAGCGTTTTTTTAAGTTATTATTACACTTCTGGGTTACATGTGCAGAATGTGCAGGTTTGTTACTAGGTATACATGTGCCATGGTGGTTTGCTGCGTCCTTTCCCCCCGTCAGCCTTTTGAAGGAGCTACTAGTAATAGCCCATTTTACAGTTTAGAAAAATGAGGCTCATTGAGATTAAAAGAGAATCACACAGTAAGTGGCAGAGGCAAATACTTAAACCAATACTCTTAAATAATGTAGTATTCCAGGAAGGGATCCATATTGGTCATGTGGTATAGGATGAGATGTGATGAGAAGGGAGTCTGGGGCTACAACTTGATTCCTTGAAGGATCTTGGGTGACAAGAGTGAGGATTCATCAGAGATTAAATCAGGGAACGTTTGATCAGATTTATCTTTTAGGACAACCACTTGTTGGCCCGTGTGAAAGGCAACTTGGAGCAGCAGGGAGCCTGTGGTGGGAAAGAAGGGTGTTGCAGTGGACCAGGAGGAAACCGATCAGGCATGAATGGGGATATTAGCTGTAAAAATGGGGAGGAGGAAGAGGGAGTTGTGGATATTGGTGAGCTCAACAGAACTTGGTGAAAGAGATGAACAAAGACACTGGATTTGGGTACGGAGTCAGGGTCCTATTCTTTGAAGTTCTGTGACTCTAGCCAAGCCCTGTGGGTTCCATTTTCTCATTTGTGTATAACACACATACCTATAGAGGTGTGCTAAAAGTGGCCAAGATGCACATGCAGAGAACCTGCCTCTGTGCCCAGAATACCGGGCCTTCCTTTTTTTTTTCTTTTTCTTTCTTTCTTTCTTTCTTTTTTTTTTTTGATTATGCTTTAAGTTCTTAGCAAGTAAAAGTGTTGGCCCAGTGTTTGATGTGTATCAGACCTTGGTTCTCAGTGAGCAGAAGATGGAACATCTGCCTCAGAATCACCTAGGGTGTTTTTAAAAAGCAG
>CAUYLG010069004.1:0-12440 GCA_963573385.1 Cacajao melanocephalus | reverse complement strand
TCAGCTTTGAACCATACAGACTAATAGTAATATAAATATTGAATTCATTTATGAAAAGGTAATTTTATCATGTTGGCTCGATGGGGGAAGGTAGAAGAGTAAGAGGAAGGGGGAAGAGAGAGAGAGAGAGAGAGAGAGAGAGAATGCTAGATTCTCTGCCCTTTACTCAGAAGTCAATACTTACCTAAAATTCAAAAAAAAAAAAAAAAAAGTGGGCAAGGAACATGAATAGATATTTCTCAAAAGAAGATATACAAATGACCAACAAACATGACAAAATGCTCATCACTAATCATCAGGGAAATGCAAAATAAAACCATAATGAGATTCCACCTTACTCCAGCAAGAATGGCTATAATTAAAGAGTAGAAAAACAATAGATGTTGGCATGAATGTGGTGAAAAGGGAGCACTTTTACACTGCTGTGGAAATGTAAATTAGTGCAACCAGGTTGGAAAACAATATGGAGATTCCTTAAAGAACCAAAAGTAGAACTACCATTTGATCCAGCAATCCCACTCCTGGATATCTACCCAAAGAAAAAGAAGTCATCATATGAAAAAGAAACATGCACTGAATGTTTTATAGCAGCACCATTCACAGTTGCAAAGATACAGAACTAACCTGAGTGCCCATCACTCCACAAATGTATAAAGAAAATGTGGTATTTATACACCATGGAATACTACAAAGCCATAAAAAGCAATGAAATAATGTCTTTTGAAGCATGGAGCTGGAGGCCATTATTCTTTTATTTATTTATTTATTTAGACAGAGTCACTCTATTGCCCAGGTTGGAGTGTAGTGTCGTGATCTTGGATCATTTGCAACCTCTGCCTCCTGGGTTCAAGGGGAGGCGCCTGAGCCTCCCAAGTAGATGGGATTATAGGCGTGCACCACCACACCCAGCTAATTTTTTTATTTTTAGTAGAGACAGTTTCACCATGTTGGCCAGGCTGGTCTTGAACTCCTGACCTCGAGTGATCTGCCTGCCTTGGCCTCCCAAAGTGTTGAGATTACAGCCATGAGCCACCGCATCTGACCATGAGGTCGTTATTCTAAATGAAGTAACTCAGGAATGAAAAACCAAATATCATATGTTCTCACTTGTAAGTGGGAGCTAAGCTATGAGGATGCAAAGGCATAAAAGTGATATAATGGACTTTGGGTACTCATGGGGGAATATTGGGGAGGTGAGGTACAAGAGCTACATATTGGGTACGGTGTACACTGTTCAGGTGATGGATGCACTAAAATCTCAGAATTTACCATTAAAGAGCTTATTCATGTAATCAAAACCCACCTGTACCCCAAAACTGTTGAAATTTAAAAAGATAAAAAATTGTATGTAAAATATCAGCAAATCAAGTCCAGCAATGTGCTCAAATAATAATACATATGATCAAATACTTTATTGTAGGACTGAAAAATTTGTTTAGCTTTAAAAATACTGTTAACATATTTTATCATCCTTTGGCAGATTATGAGATAAAATTTAAAAGAAAATATAAAATACGATTGTATCTGAATAGATGCTACAATAACATTTAATACCATTAAATATCCATTTCTTATTAAAATTAGTAAGCTAGAATTAAAAGATACTTTCTTACATGGTAGAGATTATCTGTCCAAAAGTAACAACCAGCATCATATTTAATGCTGAAATAGATATTTTTACTATGGACAGGAGCAAAGCAAGCAAGTTCACTATCACCACTTCTTCCCTGTCTCAGTTTGAAATCAATTGAGAGGTGTCATCAGACAACATGGGTCAAAATGTCAGCTTCATTGCTGATAAAGCCAACTGCAGCATGTGGCTTTAGATCTGAAGCCAGAAGCGCTTGCCAGCAGTCCCTGAATTAGACAACATACCACAGTCACTGGCAGCTCTGACTCTCCCCACCCACACCCAGCTAGGACTGGCTCTTTCAGGAAGCTGAGAAACCCAGAGAATGCTGTCTTCTCAGATGGCAGATTCAAAGAGAATCCAGAAGAGGCTCAGCCATGCAGGCAAACTTTCTGTCAAACAAATGCACCCAAAAAGGAAAATATGAGAATTAGAGGAAGGTCAGGAGCATCACAGAAATGCAAACTTTATCACACAGGAACATGAAGTCAAGGGGACCCCTAACAGTATTCTACACTCTTTGAGAAGTTTTAGCCGTTGTGATAACACAGGAAAAAGAAACAGGAACGATAAATATCTTAAAGGAAAATCAAAATGATTGATCATTATCTGCAAATGTTATAGCTATTTAGAAATCCAAGCAAATCAATTGAAAAACATTAATTAGAGCTTATAAAATTGTTTGGTAAGCTAGCCTATTGCTTTTCTTAAATGACAAAATAAATGGCTTTTCTATATACCAGCAAAATTAGAACTTGGGCAAGTTGTGGAGGGAGGGATCCTGGGAAAATAAATTCATAACAATGTCCAATAAATACAATAAAAGAATTTTGGAAGAAAATCTGCCTTGCCAAATTACAAAATATGTTATGAAGCTACAAGAATTCTTAAAGTGTGGTAGTGGCAAAAGAATCTGTGCAAGATCAAGGGAAGAATACTAAATTCAGATACAGAACTAATAAATAGGTTTAGAATGTGAAATTGTGGCTATGATGGTTTGAATATGTCCCCTCCAGAATTCAGGTGTTGTCAGTGTGATGGTCTTAAGAGGCAGGGGCCTGTAAGAGTGATTAGGCCACAAGGGCTCCTTCCTCATGAATGGGATTTAAGGCCCTTATAGAAGAGGCTTTATGCAGTATTCAGCCCTTTATGTCCTTCTACCTTTTGCTATGTGAGGACACAGCTTTCTCCCCAACAAAGGCTGCAGCATCAAGGCACCATCTTGGAAGAGGAGATCAGGCCCACAACAATGAATCTGCCAGCCTCTGGATTTTGGACTCCCAGGCTCCAGAACTGCAAGAAATAAAATTATGATGTTTTTAAACTACCGAGTGTAGGTATTGTTCTGTAGCAGCCTGAACAGAGAGAGTGATATTTAAAGTCCTGATTGTAGGAAGGATTGTCAACAAATGCAGTTGGCATAACTGAAAACATACAAGTTAAATCTGTCATCCCATGTACCAAAAGAAATCCCAGATGATTTAAAAATCTAAACAATGAAAATGAGATCGTGCTACCCCTAAAGGAGAATGTAGATACACATTTTTATTACCTTGGGGTGAAGAAGGGCTTCTTAAACTTCAAGACAAAGGCAGAATATTGAAGATAGCTTTGCCCACACAGCGATTTTAAACTTCTAAATATTAAAAAGCCCTAAAAATTAAGTGGAAAGAGCACCTGCGGGAAATGTGACAGAGGGCCAAACCTTCACATGTCAAGGACTTCTTCATATTCCATAAGCACACCTTCACGTCTCCGATGGCAAAAGGGACCAACGGCAAGTAGAGCCAATTCACAAGAAAGAAGTCAAAATGCCAGTGAATCCCTGAAAGTGATGTTCAATCTCACTAATGTGCAAAGAAATGCAAACTAAAATATTAAATTGGTAAAACTTTGAAAATGTTTGTGTATATGCTGGGATGCCTAGAGGAAAGGGCATTTCTGTACATTTCTGGTGGGCATAAAGTTTCTGCAGGACAGAATGCATGGCATGATTTTATTTCTGGTAAAGTATGTTTAAAATTATGCTTAGAGAAATGTGGGAGATTCCAAATAATAACCATGGTTACCTCTAAATGAGTGTTTACAATTTTTATTTGTGTGTTCTCAGTGTTCTACAACAAAATCGCATTTTTTTGTAATCATATTGAAAGCTATTTTTTTTTAAATAAAAGAACACATTTAGGAGACTACTTTAGACAACTTTGAGGAGTGAGTAAAAGATTGGGGCTTCCCAGAAGGTACAAAGTGACAGTGATTAGAAGTGTGGTATGTGCATGGGAATTAACAGACTAATGGAGTAGAGGAGATGGTCTAGAAATTGTCCTCAGTGGATATTAGATCTTAAAACTGTTGAAGCTGAAAAACTGTCATTTGGAAGATTGCAAACCATTCCTGTAGGGGGAACTTTTCCATGGGAGGGGCCGCTTGCTAAACCCCTCTAGATAGGAGACAACTCAAATATCCAACAATGGGGAATTGGCTAAGTAAACGATGGTACATTGATTCATTGGAGTTCTATGTGCCCATACAAATGCTGTGTTAGAAGAATATTTAATGGCGTGGAAATTTGTTTACCATTTATTGTTAAGTGAACATCTGGTTTCAAAACCAAATGCATGTTACGATCCATGTTTGTAAGAAGTATGTATTTATTTAGATAAAATACTTGAAGGATGCATTTCATTTTATTCTGTTGACTTATCTGTATTATATTTTTTTCTATAGTGAGTATTTATAAGGGAGTAATTTATTAGAAATGTAATTTATGTATAGTTTACATAAAAAGGTAAAAAGACAGGGATTGGTTTTCAGGTTGGTAAGACGTAGGTCTGAGACGATGCAATGAATTAATGCACCAAGGAAGGGTGAGTCAGAAGGGGGTTCGTCAGCAGAAGGCAAGAGGGGCAAATGCTATTGTGGGCCTCCTAAGTCCTGTCCATGGGAGAGTCCCCTGGCCTCCAAAAGGTAAAGAGCCACAGGCTAAATCCTCTATCCTGTGAGACGGCAGCTTGAGGCCACCCTGATCAGAAGTCACGTGACATCTGCTTCATGTTGCCGGCTCTCTGGCTCTGGCTCTGTGCACATGGCAAACTGCTGGTGGTGTGGGCTTCCCTTGAGCTGTGGAGAATGGATCAATGGGACATTATCTGAGACAGGAGGCCAGCTGAGTCATGCTTCCCTGTAGGGAGATGAGCAATGACTGGAGAGTCTGAAATGACAGTGAGGGAGAGGCGTCAAGAGCCACAGAACTGTGTGCCTGTGGGGTTAAGGGCAGGAAGAAGCACCCAGGAGAAGAGGAGAACTGTTCTGAGAGGGGAAAGTGTGGAACAGCTTTGAACATGTCATGCTTGCAGACCTGCAGGACCAGGACATACAGATGGAGATTTCTTGAGTGTGGTAGGATGTCCATATCTGGGAGGATTCTGGATCAGGAGAACAAACATAGGGTCATCAACAGATAGGATTCTTGAAGGAGGTCACCCAGGAAATCCAGAGAATGAGAGAAGTGGTTAAGGACAGAGCCCCAGTGCTCCAGCACCTTGGGGCATGGCGGGGAAAGGAGGCATGCACAGAAGTGTGAGGGGATGACCAGGGAAGTGGGGATCAGCACAAAGCCCAGGGCAGAGTGGGATGCTGAGGCCAGGGAGTCGTCGGCCGTGTTTAGTGGCACAGAGCAGTGCAAAAGGACAGAGGATGAGAAAAATGTTTGGTCAAACCCCAGGAGCAGAAGGCAAGCTGTGCCTTGCTGGGGATAGGACCAGAGGGAAGAGAAGACTGAATGTCCACTGTCACAAGGAGACAGAGTTTGAAGGGAAAAGGATGGATCAATCATTGTGTGGGACTGCAGAGCTTTGAGAATGGTTGTATCCCAAATGGTAAAAGTGTACACAGAGAGACTTCATTATATGGAAGGTACTGCAGCCAGAGGAAGAAAATAGTGGAGCAGAAAGGCTGATGGTCACAGTTAGGGGCCCTACCTTCAGGTGAAGCAGAAACACACCTACTGGTGCAAGAGGGAAGAAGGATGAACGGATAGATGTCAGTTTGTCCTGGGAATCCAGATTAGTGAGCGAGGAAGTCCGGTGGTATCTTTTTTTCCATAAAATAAGAGTCAGAATCATTTGCTGAAAGAGAGGCAGGGGTGGTTGCACGCAGAGCTTGCACAGCAGTAAACATTAGAAATGGCTGTTATGGTTAGTGGGAGAGTATATTAGTCTGTCCTCACACTGCTAATAAAAACATACCTGAGCCTGGAGAATTTATAGAGGAAAGAAGTGTAACTGACTCACAACTCTGCAGGGCTGGGGAGATCTCAAGAAACTTACAATCATAGTGGAAGGGGAAGCAAACACATCCTTCTTCACATGATGGCAGGAAGAGGAAGTGCTGAGCAAAGAAGGAAAAGCCCCTTGTAAAACCATCAGATCTTATGAGAACTCACTCACTATCATGAGAACAGCATGAGGGTAACCACCCCTCTATGATTAAATTACCTCCCATTGGGTCCCTCCCACAACACGTGGGGATTATGGGAACTACAATTCAAAATGAGATTTGGGTGGGGACATAGTCAAACCATATCAGAGAGGTAGATGATTAGGAGCAAAGGGAAAATGGGTGGGGAGCATGGAGAGACCATGACTGTTAGTGGCCCCTGCAGTAAGTGACGCCCCCTGCTTTGTCACAGATCTTATTCTTCATTTATCACAAAGGGTTAAGGAGAGACATGGTCTATCTTTCAGCTGTCCTTAATCCCAAAGAATTATTCTAGTAAGCCTCTATGCTAGGCTTGCGGAACAAGGTTCATAGTCTCTAGGGGCATCTAGCCAAAAGAAGTGAGGAGATAAGAACACAAAGTAGGGAACTTATCCATCCGGGCAATAAGTGGTGGTGATGGGGAGGCAACTTCTTGCTATAGTAACCAGAGAACTCATGGGTGGGTGGCTTTTGCACTGGAATCCAAGGGATGGGCAGAATTTTGGAAGGTAGAAGATTCTCCTTGTTGGAGGGAGGTAGTTGAGCAAAGAGATATGATATGGAGGCACCAACAGGTGTGTAGATCAGGCCAGCAGCAGAGGAGGGCATGGGTGAGATGGTGGAGTCTCAGGAAGGGGCTGGGGCAGTAGGTAGGGTCCTGAATGCCAGCAATCAACTGTTTATGAGCAACTATACACTTTTTTGGAGAAAGCTTGTGAAATGACCAGGGCGCTGTTTTAGGAAGGTGAATCTGGCATAATTTCTAGGAAGGAGAGGAAAGGAGAACTTGGGAGTAGAGAGAAGGCTCCTGTGTCACATATCTCTAAAGAGTGGCTAATGAGTGCCAAAACAATGAGATTAAACAATCCTCCTGATTATGTATTTACACTTCTAATTTTAAATCCAGCACCCTAATTAAGCATAAATTATTTTGCCATTCAAATGTATTCTGGTTCGAAGCTCCCTCTCTGTTGGTGGTGAGAGGGAGGAGGGCAGAGGGGAAGTAACCACAAGTCGACAATCAGAATTATCTGTTGTTTCTACTGAAGAGTTCTGAAGGCCATGCAGCCGTTCCCAGGTTTCTTGCCTTCCAAATTGTGCTGGCTGCTTGCCACCCTGACCTGGCTGTGCCTTTTTTGAGAGGTGGCCATTGCTGGAGGTGGGTTGGGTCCTCTGGCTGTGACTGGTTCGTTGTGTAGCCCACCCAGGTCTCTGCCCTGCAAAGGACGGCTGGAGCAGGTCATGGGAGAGTCCAGTGGCCCCCATGTCTAGAATCAGTTAGAAGCCCAGTAATCCCAAGAAGAACTTCCAGGCGCCAAACAAGTTTATACGGGATGCCAGACATTCTAACTGTGACAGCTGGGGAAGGGCATGTCTGAACTGGGCAGGGAAGTGCAGCCCATTCCAATGCCTGGTCAGTGGTGTGGATGGCTCATGGGGAAAGCTGCGTAGGATGGAGGAGGGAAGCCAGGTAGGAGGGGCAGGGATGCTGGTTTCATGGGGCTCTGCAGGACCAGCTGCATGTTTGGGACCTTGTGGTTCTGCAGAGCTGCTGCTCTCCCTCTGGTGGATGAGCTGTGGGCCTAGTTTGTCCTGCAGTTGTAATCCTCTTCCCTCACCTGTCCTGCTAGTGGGAAAAGGCCACTGTTGGGGGGGGGGAATGTGTGCTCAGGAAGAAGAGGGGGCTCACTCTCCTGGTACGTTTCCAGACTCCTGAAGTTGTAGGGACTTGGGCCACCCATTGCTGAGGGTAATGCTCCCTCAGTGGCCCATTACTCCTGAGTTTGAGACCCCACAAGTGTGGATGTCTGGGCAAAATAGAGAGTTATCATGTTTAACAAGTGTGTTATCAATGCCATTTCAGTTCCATACTCTGTAAGAGGGCAGAGGATAGAAACATTAAAACCAATCATCCCTCTTGCCGAGGCTTTATAATATAGCTGACAGCCAGTCATAGGTCTAGAAAACCTTTTAATGCATGATGTCAAAGGCAAAGGGTGGTACACATAATATGTAAGTGATAGAGGAGTTCATAAGAAAAAAGATGATTGTGAGTTTGGAATGTATTCTGAAGACTTCCTGGAAGGGGTGACATTGGATCTGGCCCAGAGCACTGTATGATTTAGAAAGGCAGAGTGGGGGCGCTTCCTAGGGAGGGAAAAGCCCAGCAGAAGCAGGGCAAGGGTGAAGAAGGGGGCTGAGCACACACTGGTTAATTCAGGAACTCAGCAATCCTCTGTTCCAGACACCAGAGTCACAGGAGTGAACAAGAGACAAGGTCCCCACACTGCAATGGGAGACAGTGAACAAATAAACACCTTGAGGCCACAAAATGCCTCGAAGGAAAATAAGGATAGGAGCAGTAGGAGTGAAGGACGGCTGCTTTTTGATGTAGCATGATCTGGACACCTCCTTGGATAAAGTGACATTTGAGCAAACACCAAGGGGAAGAAACTTGGGGAGAAACAAGGGGAGCCATGCAGATGTTGGGGCATGGGTGGAAGAGCGTTTCAGGACAAGAGGACAGCAGGTGCAAAGGCTCCTGGGCAAGGAATGTGCTAGCTGCCTTTGAGGAACAGCCAGGAGCTCACTGGGCTAGAGTGCAGTGAGATGAAGGGTGGCTAAGTCATGGAGAGGCTTAAAGGTCATTGTGAAGAGGCTGGCCTTTCTGCTGTGGGAGATGGGAGGCTACTGGAGGTCTGCAGCAGAGGATGACTCACCTGCCTTAGTGGCTGAAAGGATCTGAGGGTGGACTACAGGGGACAGGGGCTGGACCAGAGAGACACTTAGGGAACTAGTCCAACAATGCAGGTGAGAGTTGGTGGCTTGGATCAGGGCAGTGGTTAGTGGGAGAGTGTATTAGTCTGTTCTCACACTGCTGATAAAGACATACCCGATCCTGGGGAATTTATAAAGGAAAGAGGTGTAATTGGCTCACAACTCTGCAGGGCTGGGGAAGCCTCAGGAAACGTACAATCGTAGTGGAAGGGGAAGCAAACACATCCTTCTTCACGTGATGGCAGAAGTGGACAGCACGAGAGGAATTTGGAAACTGAAAATATTCTAGAGATGGAGGAGTCAGGATTTCCTGCTGGATCAGATGTGTGTGTGAGAGGAGGAGGAGCCCAGGGTGACTCCAGGCTTTTGGGCTGAGCCACCAGAGCGTGGAGTGTTCATGACTGGGGTAGGGAAGGCTCGGGGAGAAATGCATCAGTGGGCAAACCCAGGACTTCGACTTTGGACTTTTAAAGTCATCATATATCTAAGGCAGAGATGGAGTCGTCAGTTGGAAACACAATAACTATTTTTAGTTTGAGAAAAAAAAGTCCAGCTGGAAGATGGAAATTAGGGAGCCATCCGCATTTAGATGGCATTTGAGACCTTTTGGTGAGATGATGCTATACAGAGGGTGAGTGTAGACAGAGAAGAGGCAAAACCAAGGATGGGGCACCTGGGGTAAGAAGACAAGGGGTGACTAGTGGGAGAGAAATAGGGGGGCAGGTTGGCTGCCATGGACGCAGCCTTGGGGAGCACCGGGAAAGAGGAGGTGTGGGCTGACGGAGAGCCACAAGCCACGGCGGAGCACTGTCCCTTGATCTAGTTGTGTTACGGTCTTCACAGCACTTCCTTGCCTGGAAGCTATCCTGCTGAGCGCACCAGTCCATACCAGTTGCCAATCACCCCTGGAAGGGATCACAAAAATGAAGTGAGCAAACTAGAGTTTCCACAGGACAATTTGCACAAAACCAGAGAAAGTACATGGGTCCACCTTGCGCAAAAGAAAACACTGCTAAGTAAATATTTTTTTTAAAAAAACAACTTTATGGCTGGGCACGGCGGCTCATGCTTGTAATCCCAGCACTTTGAGAGGCTGAAGTGTGCAGATCACCTGCGGTCAGGAGTTTGAGACCATCCTGGCCAACATGGTGAAACCCTGTCTTTACTGAAAATACAGAAATTAGCCAGGCATGGTGGCAGGTGCCTGTAATCCCAGATACTTGGGAGGCTAAGGCAGGAGAATCGCTTGAACCCAGGAGGCAGAGGTTGCAGTGAGCCGAGATTGTGCCATTGCACTGGGAGAGCGAGACTCCATCTCAAAAAACAAATAAAAAATAAAAACAACTTTATTCAGCTATAATTGAGATGCAATAAAATTCCCTAATTTTAAGCGTAAGCATTGAGTTTTGACAAATGCATGCCGCCATGTACCCACCACCACAATTTATGTATAGAATGTTTTCATTACCTCAAAAACCCAAGTAAGAATTAGAAAATATTCTTCACCACTCTGACCCACTGCTCTGGGCTATTTTTGTGCAATGTATCTGCTTGCCTGGTGCAGCATACACATAATGGAATCTGAGGCCAGCCGGCTGCTGAAGACTGAGTGTAGCGGTCAGCCTTCACAAAAATTCTGAATCTCAATAGTGCAGAAATGAAGGACTTATTTTATCATCTAGACCTTAAATGGGTTAACTTACTTGCTGAGTAGGAGTCTGGTTCAGGAAGCCTCCCTGATTGTAAATGCTCAGAGACAGTTTTTATGAAAGGACATGTTTATCTGTCTTGGACTAAGTATCTTTCAGACCAGTGCAGTTAGTGGAATCTTGGTTTGAGCTCGGCCACAGATTACTGGCTGCTCAGGTACTGGGCTCCATTTTGACAGGGCTCAACTCCCTAACCACTAGGAGACACGGCTTGGAACTCTTTCCTGGGATGAAGGACAGAGTCACATCTAGGGCTTCCAAACTGGCACAGGCCACACGAGGAAAGCTGGGTGAGGCTCTCTTCAGGAGGGTGAGAGAGCCACTTACATGTCCTGCGCTCGTGCCTTTCGGGACTCAGACTAGCGGGGGAGAGAGAAACTATTTTGGTGGGAGAGATGTCCTTCCACCACTGGCCACTCACCCAAGTGACCAGAAGCCTGTTCCCAGGGGCTCTCTCTCCATGGTAGGCTCTAGAATGTGGCTGATGAGCCCAGGCCAGGGGAGCCGGGGTAGCAGCCCCCAGGTGACTCTCCTGCTGCCAACCGCTGACCTCCTGGCCTCTGCTGACACCTGCTCAGAACCTGCAGAGTTAAGGCCTCAGGAGAAGAGGCCTTGGAGGTGGTGACAGGGTGCTGTAGAGGGGGAGTGGGGTTAGCCGTTAAGAGTTGGATTCACAAGGATCTGGGATTTAAATCAATCAACTCGAGGTTGGGCAAAAACTTGCCACTGGGGTCTTTGGAACTAGCCTGGGTTAACATCCCTTACCTGCCACGTGCTGTGGGGTATTACCTGACATCTCTGTGCTGCAACAGTCTCATTCATTCGATGAGGGGAACATAACGCTCTCATGTGCATTAGCATATGTATTAACGGTGATGGCTCATGGCAAAGACTCAGTCAATGCTCTCTTTATGATTATATGGACGGTGTTTAGTGAGGCGTGAATGTGACACTGTACACATTGGTGTGTACAGCAGTTCGGCCAGGACTCTGTGGCCGTGGGTGCGGCCTTGGTGAGGACAGGAGTTTCTTCCTCTTCCTGGGAGAGGAAAATGGATCTATTTAGCTGAGAGCCTCATGTACTTGATGGTAATAATCATTCATAGGTGAGCCTGGCATGGTGGCTCATGCCTGTAATCGCAGCACTTTGAGAGGCTGGTATCACTTGAGCACAGGAGTTCGAGACCAGCCTGGGCAACCTGGTGAAACCTTGTCTCTATTAAAAATGCAAAAATTAGCCAGGTATGGTGGTGTATACCTATAATCCCAGTTACTTGGGAGGCTAAGGTGGGAGGATTGCTTGAGCCTGGGAGGTTGAGGCTGCAGTGAGCTGAGATCACCCCACTGCACTCTAGCCTGGGTGACAGAGTGAGACTCTATCTCAAAAAAGAATAATCTCTGGGTGTCCATGAGTAGGAATTTAAGGCGTGTTTCTCCCAGGGGCCTTTGACTACACTAACAATGTAACTGGGGCCTAGATGGTGTGATAAATAGAGCACTGAATGCCCAAAGTTGGTGTAGGGCCATGGGCAGTGTCCTGGATCTATCCCTTCCTGCCCTGAGAGGTGGTCTCAGTTTCCCCATATGGACTGTGATGAGCTTGGATGAAATTATCTCTGGGGTCCATTGGATGAAATTATCTCTGGGGTCCATTGGGTGAAATTATCTCTGGGGTCCATTCTAGCTCCAAAGGCCTTGATCACTTAAGAGTTAGCACAATTCTTGGCATAAAAGAGGTTTTTAATATCCATTTTTAGACTGCATTCTAGCCTGGGCAATAGAACAAGAATCCCATTCTCTCTCCCTCTTTCTCTTCCTCTTTCTTTCTCTCTTACATTCTTTTT